>JARYHS010011408.1:127570821-127641239 GCA_031002005.1 Vandiemenella viatica | reverse complement strand
CAAACCCGCGGGCCCAGACTAGGGAGCCCGGGGTGAAACGGAATGGGCCCGAAGGTACCTGTACTTTGGGCGGGGGTAAGAGGAGATGGAGGAGAGTGCGAGGTTGGCGGCCATGCAGCAATTCCGCCGGGCTTTTAGCCCCCACTGGAGTGGTTCGATAGGAACTGAGGAAGAGTGTCAATGCCTCTTCGAGTTGTGACTTGTGGTGTATTTGGTCATTTGGGTTTTGAATGTTCTGACTAGCCGTTCCGCCTCCCCGTTAGATTGGGGGTGGAAGGGCGGGGTGAGGAGGTGTTGGATATTGTTGGCGGTACAGAAGGATAGGAATTCCCGACTTCGAAATTGCGGTCCGTTATCTGTGACGATGGCGTATGGTAATCCTTCGATGGAAAAGATTTTCGTGAGGGCTGAAATGGTGACCTCTGTGGTGATTGTGGAGCAACGGACGACATATGGGAAGTGGGAAAAGGCATCCGTCACTAAGAGCCACTGGTGGCCTAGGAATGGGCCAGCGAAGTCGAGGTGAATGCGTTCCCAGGGTCCGGACGGTGCCGGCCAGAAAGGAACTTTTTGAGGGGGGCGGGGCAGTTGTCGGGCACAGATGGTACAGCGCCGCACCATCTTCGTGACATCCGTGGTAAGGCCGATCCAGAATACATGGCGTCTGGCAAGGGATTTAGTGCGGGCAATTCCCCAGTGTCCTTGGTGGAGAGTTTGGAGGATTGTCGGCTGTAGGGATCTCGGAACGACGACCCTCGGAGTGGAATTTGGTTCTGTGCGGCTCCCTCTACTACTGAGAGCTGGTGGCGGATGGAGTAGTAGAAGTGGAGGTCTTGATGATGGCGTGGAGGGGAACGTGTTTGCCAACCGTGTTGGATGTGGTGTCTGATGACACGGAGGAGGGGGTCCTCCCCTGTGGCTGCCGCGACTTTTTGAGGCCGTGACTCGAAATGTCTTCAGTGCTTCTTGTATGTCATCGTCGATCTGGAACACCAGAAGTTCCGACTTGTCGAAGGCAAGGTCTGGTCCCTGCGGTAGTCTGGATAAGGCGTCTGCATTGGCATGCCTGGAGGTGGTACGGAAATGCATGGTATATCTGAACTGGGACAGAATAGTGCCCAACGCTGGATGCGGTGGGATGTTTTGGTAGGCAGACGTGTGGACGGATCAAATAGTGATAGGAGTGGCTTGTGGTCGGTAATGAGGTGAAAAGAAATCCCATATAAAAGGGAATAGAATTTGGAGGCAGGCAAAAACAATAGCTAGCGCCTCTTTCTCGATTTGAGAATATTTAAGCTGGGCAGCCGATAGGGCTTTGGAGATGTAAGCTACGGGGCGTTCCGTGCCATCTGGTAATTTATGAGACAGAACTGCCCCCACACCGTAATCGGATGCATCTGTGGCCAGTATCAAGGGGAGGTTTGGAGTATATGGCATGAGGCATGCTGCGGACTTGAGCTGCTGTTTAAGGGTGTGGAATGCGGTCTCTGCAAGCTGGGGTCCAACGGAACGGGACTATTCTTGCGACAGAGGTGGTACAGGGGTGCTGCCACTTAGTGCTGCCGAGGGTATAAATTTTCTGTAGTATGAAATCTTGCCTAAAAAAGATTTCAACTGATGTAGATCCTGAGGCCGAGGTAATTTGGAAATAGCGTCCACATAGGAAAATGCTGGGGAAATGCCTTCCTGAGCGATGATGTGACCCAGGTAGGAAATGGATTGTTGAAAAATTGACACTTGGAAAGGTTGCATTTCAGACCTGCTGCCGGAGGCGGAGGAAGAGTAGGCGGAGGTTGGTCATGTGTTCGGCAGCGGAGGGTCCCGTGACGACTATGTCGTCGAGATAGTTGATGCATCCCGGAATATCCTGGAGAAGTTGTTCGAGATACCGTTGAAAAATCGCTGGAGCACTGGCCAAGCCGAACATGAGCCGGTTGAGTTGGAAGAGGCCAGAGGGAGTGTTGATGACTGTGTATTGTCGGGACTGGATATCCAAGGGATTTGAAGGTATGCTTCTGCCAGGTCAATTTTTGTAAAGTAGGTACCTCCTGCTAGTTTACGGAAGAGGTCGTCCGGACTCGGAAGTGGATAGTCGTCTACCAGCAGATGCGGGTTGACTGTGGTCTTAAAGTCACCACAGAGACGTAAGCGGCCGTCCTGGCTTCTGAACTATGACCAACGGCGTGGCCCAGGGGCTGAACCGCACCGGCTGGAGGATCCCTTCGTCTTGGAGACGTTGAAGTTCTTCCTGAAGTGGTTGTTGAAGCGCTACGGGTACCTGGCGTGCCCGGAAGTATCGAGGCCGTACGTCCGCCGGAGTTGGAGTGATGCTTCGAAGTCCTTTGCACAGCCGACGCCTGGTGAGAACAGGTCCTGAAACTCTGTGCAAAGGGCGTCCACTTCAGGAAAAGGAACATGCTGAGATACGAGGTGTATGTTATCCTCAATTGAAAATCCGAATAAGCGGAAAGCGTCCAGTCCAAATAAGTCTGCTGTGAGAGAACTGTTAACTACTAAAAAGGGGACTGAACGATGTACAGACTTATACATGACGTTTGCTGTGAATTGTCCCAGGAGTGCTATTTCCTGTTTGTTGTATGTCAGGAGGCGCTTGGGGGCCGGCGAGAGGGGGGGCGAGCCAATTTGCACATAAGTAGTATAATTAAGCAATGAGACTGCTGCTCCTGTGTCGACTTGTAGGCGCAGGGGCTTGCCATTGACCGTAACGTCAATAAAAAGTTTGGATGCTGTGGAAGTGTCTACCTGATTGATATCCATAGGTGCGCCGCTCAACCTGTCTTGGTAAGACCCTGGGCGGCGAGAGCCGGGATTGGCATTGGTGGTGTTGGTGCGGCAGACGGACGCCAGGTGTCCTCCTTGCCGCAACGTGAGCATTCAGCCCAACGATCCGGACAATTTTCCCTCTCATGTGCAGAATAACAGGCGGGGCAGGAGGGTAGGCGGAGCGGGCTGCGGCGTCGGCGCTGCGGGATCCGCTGCTGCTGCCGAGACTTGGTGCCCCTGCCGGAACGGGCCGGTTCGATGTCCTTCTGAGGAAGCGGTCCCCGGTTGTGGTGTCGGGAGGAGCGCGACTGGGAGCTCTGGATGGCGGCGACGTCCTGTGTGTCCTCTACGTCGGTTCGGATTGCGGCCACATCCGCCCAGGACTCCAGGCGGCGATCTGCGGCCGTAGATATTTCGAATTTGTAGGCAAGTTCGATGACCTGCTCCAGGGATGGGTCCTCTAACTTGAGGGCGTCATGCCGGAGTGCGGCATCTGGTGCAGCCTGTATGATGTGATCACGCACCATGTCGTCGGCGTAGGATTCGTGGGAACAACGAGTTTGAAACTTACATTTTCTGCTAAGGCCTTGGAGTTCGGCCCGCCCACTGGCGATACGTCTGATCGGGCTTCTTCCGGCATTGATAGAATTCGACGCGGGCCGCGACGACATGGTACCGGCGTCTGTAGTATGCATTCAGTGTCGTACAGATGGTCGTGAAGGTGAGGGTGTCGGGGTCTTGTGGCTGAAGTTTGGTGAGGCAAGACATACATCTTCGATTGGTTCCAGGAAAGGAAATATGCACGCTGGTCTTCTTCTTTGGATATGTGATGAATTGCGAAGTGTTTGTCTTATGCGCTTCTCGTAGGTCTCCCATTCTTCGACGTCGTCGTTGAATGCTGGGAACGGAGGCGGGGCCGTGGGTTGGCGGAGATTCCTGACTTCCGCAATCAGTTGTCTCTGAGATTCGAAGAACTGATGTAGAAGTCCATGGAGGAACTGTTGCCATTCCGTAGGTGCTGCTGGCGTAGCCATGATGGTCGAGAGTTCTTATTCCAACCTTGTCGCCACTGAAGTGAACTACACTTAATGGTTCCTTGAGGTTTATTACTATGTACACAAAACACTGGTAAACAATAACAATTAGGGTACAGTTAGCGGATGACCGTCGAGAAATTTAGCCTGGTCCAGATCCGGGGTAGAGAGAGACGGCTTCTACTTCTCGCGAACTTCCGGTGGTCTTCTGTAGTTGAAGCTGGTTCCGCGGTCAGGCCGGAACTGGCGGTGGAGCGGCCGGCTACGCTTATATAGGCGGCCTGGCGCAGGAATTCCGTTGTGTGGTAGTACGGCGACCTCTGTAAGAAATAGTCCCACTTAGCTTCTAGATGATTCTATTTGTTTTCCTGGTTTGTTTTGATGTCTCTGCGCCTGTTTGGAGTCGTATATGTATCCCGGCGTGCAGGCGCGTTGTGTGTGAGGTCTGCCTGGCAGGGGCCTTTACTGGCAGGCTGAACAAAAAGCATTAAAGCCAAAGAAAAGTACAGTTATCTTCCATCGATTGCTTTACAACCTCTAACCAGTTTAGTAACAATAAGAATAGAAGGGGAAGATATTTTATATGCAGACCAATTTGGGTTCGGGGAAAATCTTGGATCAAGATAAAAAAAAAAAAAATAAAGCAATGCAATGTCTTTGAAATTTTAAGGAAGTGGAACTAAAATGAGAAGGTAAAATGTAGCTATGGGTCAAATAAAAAGCTGAGGATTATAAGCGTAAGTATCAATTGAAAAGACTGTAAAGCATGGCTCTAATACAGTTTCTTTGTGGAGTAAGAGTTCATAGAAATAAAATTAAGATCTGGAATAAAAGTGCAAGGAAAAACAAATGGTACGCTGTGAATTGCTGACGGTATAGTTAGATTAGCTGAAGGACGTGACAATACAGAAATATTTGTGAACGGCATGAACAAAACAGAGGAACTGGAAAATAGACTACGCAATAAGTCTAGCAAAACAAAGCTCCTGTATGGCAACAGAAAGAATGTGGACAGTAATCAACTAAGAATAGATCAAATTAAGCTAAGGAACGAAGAAATCTTTTATTAGAAGTAGATCAGCACGTGGAATCTTGTTAACCTGAATTAGGTCCATGACTCAGAAAGAACTGTACAAAAATAGGTACGAATCACACCTCTGCACACAAAAAGTGTGGACATTGACTTGTCCTGGTGGAACGAAAAATGAATTTGATATGGGGAGACAAGGATACTAAAAATTTAGTGAACATTTAACGTGCGAAATAAAGATGTCCTAGAAATATTGTACGATGAAACGAATTTGTGACTAAATTTTATCAGAAGAAGAAATTCCGTGGTAGGTAAGATTTTAGCAACCAGTGCGGATGACTATCGAGATGGTAAAAATAAGAATAAAAGAAAGAGATAAGTCAAGGTGCAAGTTGTAGAGTATGTGAAGTTAGCAAGGACAAAGACTTGAAATATTTCATCTAACCAGTGGAATGACAACAGACGGTAATGTGTACGTAGTATGTTTACATACCCCTGGGGAATTCAGGTGCTAGTTGCTGCGTTTGTACTTCTAGCAGTCCCCCCCCCCCTTTTCCCAAAAAAAGGGGTAAGGAAGTTTTTTACTTTATTTCTATCATTTATTAAACATTTTCAGAGTGTTTAAGCATCAAATTAAAGAAATAACTATGACTTAATTAATACTAACATGGCTCCATGCTAGTAAGAAGGTAGCAAGTTGCAAAAAATAAAGTACACTTTGCCAAATACTTATAGTACAATGGGTCGCATCCTAGAATGCTCTGCATGTATTAATATATCTCCCAATGAATTACTGACAAGCTGAAGTGCACAGAAAGCACCAGTATTTTAATATTCTTCACCGAATATTTACTCATTGTATGAGTTTGTGACGGAAAATGTCTTCCCCATGGGGCCCATGGGACCATTCGCAACAAAGAAAGCGAAATTTTGCACTGGTTTGCTTTGGTTATAAAATAAATTATACACGGACTTGGAGACATAGTCGATAAAGCTGCAGACAGGAGGTAAAATATAACGACAAAAAAACACGCAGCGCTATGCTGTGCGCAAGAAAATGAATGTCGTCCGCGGGAATTTAAAGCCACGGCAGCGTATTGGCCGTGTGCCAAGATTCCAACGTGTTCCTCGAATTCCACACTTAATTACATAGTACATGGACGGTGGGTGGGCCAGGACACTCTATATATTAAAGACGGGAGAGTGACCGCGATAATCACAGCGTCTCACGCCAGAAGATGATATGAAACCCACAGTCGTGTCGATGAAACATCTAATGTTATGACATCAACCAAACAGTTCACGCATGCTTCCAACGATGTTCGTGAAGTCTAGCAAATAACTTTACCACTGATATCGCATTGTCTATTTCTAAACTGATTTAATACGAGTATAGGGCGAGTTAATTAATAACAGTAGATTGGGAAGATAGTCCTCAATGGCGAGGGAAGAATTCATGCTTTCAGCTCAAAGTTAACGAATAAGGATCGGAATGACTGAATGTGGAAATTCATCCAAGGTCTGCTGATGAATGACGTCGCATTGTGTTCAGTGATGAATCGTGGCTCTAAACCACCTCGGATGACGACCTGGGGAGAGGTTCTATTCAGCCAATGTAATGGAGCGCCACAGTGGCGTTACTCCTGGCATCATGGTGGGAGGAACCATCGGGTATGATTTCAGGTCACAGGTGGTAGTGATTGAGAGGATTATGACGGCATAACGGTGCGTCATGGACATCCTGCGCCCTCGTGTGTCGTAATGTCATTTTCCAAAAGCACATTGCTCGTCCACACACGGCACCTATGTCTATGAGCTGTCTGTGTGACGTCGAGGTACTCTCTTGGCCAACAAGATCCGCAGATCTGACCTTGATAGAACACGTGTGGGACCAGCTCAGACGTCAACCCCGAGACCAGTACGCAGGATTTCGAGTTAAAACAAAACAGTCTAGGACATTTTGGTAAACTGTACAAAATGTCCGAAACGAATGAACCACGACTGACAGCATATTAGATAGCAGAACTCACAGCACCATGAGTAGTCTGAGGAGAGAATATAGTATTACCACTCAGTAAAAAAGTTAAAATTGAACTACATATCACAGCATGTTTGTGATCAAACTGGTATTAACGCTGTGTTCATTCGGTTTTGGTGCCATGATCGAAATGACGAAACAAGTAAATTCCGGGTCATATTTACTACGTCTGAATACTGCATCGAAGTATTAACTTTTCCCCCTCGAGCAATCAGGAAATGGGATAAAAGCGGAGGGTCGTGAAATTGTATAAATGCACTCAACCACACAGTTAATTGTGATCTACAGAGCACGGATAGTGGAGGCATTAGAGTGAGTGCTGAAGTGTGTTGAGGAGTGATATTCCTTCCTTTCCCAACCCTCCTCTTTGGTCGGACGTCTGCATTGTCTGGGAAGCCCTCGACGACCACAAAGGCTCGGTCCGCGCCTCCAAGACGTGTGTGGATACAACATCGATCGCGCATCGAGCGCATTCGCTGACTCACCGTTAATTATAACGCCGGCTTCCTTCGGATCCGCCGGTCAAGCGGGTGAGCGAGGGGTGCGCATTCCGCTTAGGCCAGTGTCCCGTCGCTGGGGAAACATTACTACGCTGCACTTTCGTTTTACAGCGTTTTCCATTACATCAAGGCATTAGCTCTGGAGAAAGAACTGGTTGGAATACACTGAATAGATTAAAGGCAGCCGGGGTTATGCAAATGTCGGGATGAGGCGTTCCTGTAAACGGAAAAGAAATAACGGAAGCAGAGATTCGACAGGATAAGGAGTGATGATCACGGTATCAGTAACATTCGAATTCAGTTTGGGTAAAGGCGCGTATACAGAAGGTCAACGAAAGCAAAACGAATGGCAAACAATGTATAGGGTTGAACGTTGGTTGCCAATGTATTGGCATTCGGCCTCTCGTCCTCATCAAACCAAAGGCTTGGCGCCAAGGGATTGGGCCATGTGGAATCGCAGTTGGATCTGAAAACTCTTCCAAGTTGCTAGCGTTTTATTTTATAAAGTAATAATCGACGTTTTTATTACAGTTTAACCGGCTAATATTATGAGGGAAAAAGGGTATTTTTCAGTTGCCGCATGTACATAATTATTTTACTGTAAGAACGAGATCAGAAAAAGGAGTAAAATCGACACTGGTGGACGACCTCTCTTCTCAAAAGTAGGAAGGGGTGTGGTGGAATAAAATTTATGTCTTATCTTAAAGCTGAATGGAATGTGCCATATTTCATAATTTTTTCCTAATGAAAGGTGCAGATATCGATTTTTGTATTGAATTCTTTTAGAAAATCTGCATCTTCAGCAGAAAGATTAATGGTCACTCTGAGAGATTTACCTACTGGGGATTTTAATACAAGATGTAAAAAAAAAAAATTAATCCATCTTCTTCTTCACATCTTTGTTTCTCCAAGCGTCTAATTTCTTCAATTTGTTTTCATATACACAGTTCGTAAGGTCCCATAAACATTCCCGTTCACGATGAAAGTCAACCACTTTTAATGCGTCTCATTATTCCACTCCAAACTCCAGTGTTTTTCAACAGAATAATAAGAACCACACCCGGTCGACGAGGCAAATAGGAAAATAATGAACCAACATTGGTTTGGCGTCTACGCAATGAGAGTGCCCCAAGGCCAACCCTTTGATGTGACCGCCTGTAGCCCGAACCTTAACCAACGCCAACCGCTTCGTTGGATCTGATTTGCCTTCCATACACACTAAGCAACCTCTCCCAACGAAGCGGTTGGTCACCATTCGTTGGTCGTGATTCAAATGATGGAGGTAGAAATCTTGTAAGAGGGCTGTTTATGTGGACTGAATCAGGATGCCTAATACGTGTGACATCGTCTCTCTCAGATCATCGTTTGAAATGAGAGATAAAAAGAAACAGGGCGAAATCCGGTGTCGGCCCATTCAGGCCTACATTTACGAAAGACACTAAGGGTCAGCAAGGCTTAACGTACCAATCCGACTGACATATCCCCATGCAAGTGTCGCATGCCCTCACTCCCCAGGCGCTGAGGAGAGCTTTGGGATTAGAGCCAGGACTTTGCTGCCAGCTTGGTGATTTGAACTGTGCACCACCACCTACCTATCCATCCTACACTAACGGATAAATAGTGATAATGAAAATTTCTTCCACTACCAGGACTCGAAGTAGATAATTCCGTATCAGCACCGGACACCATCACGGTGCCGCAACCAACTGAGCCAACGGGTTGAGCCTATTTTTAATTAATACATTTAAGAGGAAATAAAAGTAGTTATTAGTTAACAGCCATCACCAACGCGATAGGAAGACTGATTGGTTACGAAATGGACGAAACAGACGATTTTTCCTACGAAGTTCAACGAGGCTTACTCAACTTCCTGCCAACCACGGTGGTTAGGATCGTTGTTTTGTGTACGGTCTAAGTCACAGGTGATTTTAATCAGGTGTCACGTGGGTCTTCAGTTGTACTTCCCTATCATTGCAATAAACAATTTGAAATTATGACATTCAGGTTACGGTATTAATTAAAACAGCAAAGCTGGTAGTGTGGATTAATTCACCAAAAAATATCCCTCCAGCTCCACCACAATGGACAAGCATAGATGGATCTGGTTTAATTCTGAAAACAATGTATTATTTCTAAAACGTATTTTTGTGCAACGAGCCATCTTCCTCCCTTCATACTTAACCAAATTGATAAATGAGGTATTATTTTAAAGGTTAAGTTCTCCGCTTTGATATCAGCATTAGTTAAGAAAGGAATTTTTTAAAATTGAAGAAGTAAATGGCAGAATTATGAACAATCAAGGTCACGGGTATGCGATAGTTCAGAGTCAAGCTGCTAGGCTGCGCTGGCGTCGCTAAGGAGTGACCGCATTACCGCTAGATAGCAGCAGCACATATCCCAGAGATACTGTTAAACTAAGATAAGGAGCTTTTCAGATATTTTTGTTTCTGTCAGGAAAAAAAATTCATAATTTCTAATTGTTTTGTGTTTTGATACATACCTAGTTCAGTTAACAAATAAACAATTGATGCAAATGAGCCAGTTCGTACTACATCACACTAACCTCGCTATTCATCATGTATCATAAGTTTCGCACTGGCCACCTAGTTATTATTTATTCATTTGCTGGAGGTAACGGTAAATAACGTTTGACTCAAAATTCTGAGATTATGTCAGTTTTTCTTATGAATGTTCAATAACCATATCCGACGCGTTACTTTCAGAGGTGTTAATAACCTATGAATAAATCCAATTCAGCCCTATCCATAAGAGAGAACCTGTCCATTCCATTTTAATTTGTGATCTTCATAAACCAACACTATTTCTGTATTATGGGCTCCCAAAAACCAACCGTCCGACTTGCCGATGTAAACAGTCAATGCATATGCAAATCGAACAGTGTTCACGCCCGTCGCCTTTTACGACTCTGTCACCATAACTGAAAATAACGCGACGCCATATTTCAGAGAGGAGAGTTCGCCCGGTTATCATTCCCCGGTGTTGGCACCCTGCAGGGGGCCGGCTCGATCAGGATTAACATACAGACTTCGTTCCGGTCGCCTACGCCGAAGATGGCACGTGGGACACACGTGGGTTGACGGTAGATACCACCTGTCATCTCCTTCAGGTGTGGCCGCCTCACTCGGATTACCGAACCACACCTCTCCGTGGAAACATCAAGGCGAATGCCGGGACGGACCACAAACAACACATTTCATAAAAAAATACACTTATTACACACAGAACATAGTTAAATGTCTCGCAGACAGATGGCAACATTTCATTTCCCTCCATTAAGGGGCGTCCATTAATTACGTGAGCAAAAATAGGGGGAGAACCGACGAAATCTCACCAAGGTGGGAGGGGGGGCGCAGAAAGCTCACGTCATCATTTCAATATTAAAGATCAGGAGAGCTAAAAAACAAAAGGTCTCCAGAATTACGTGGTCGATCTCGATGGGGAGACGGGGTCCTCCAGTCCCCCCAGCAAGTACCTCACGAAAAGCTCACCAAGAGGGAGGTCCCCCCGAACCAGATTTCACTTGCCAATGCTCACCAAGAAGGGGGGGGGGGGAGTCTCTGCCAGATTTCACCAACGCTCACACCGAGCGTGGTGGTGTAACGGATAGCGTTCTGGCCTCGCATTCGGGAGGACGGCGGTTCGAATCCCCGTCCGGGCATCCAGATTTGGGTTTTCCATGGTTTCCCCAAATCACTCCAGGTGAATGCCGGGATGCTTCCTTCAAAAGGCCATGGCCGAATTCCTTCCCATTCCTTGCCCCCATCCTTTCCCGTCTCTAAAGACCACGTTGTTAAAAAGGGACGTTAAACTGTTTAAAAAAAAAAAAAAACCAACGCTCACCAAGGGGAAAGGGGTGTCAAGATTTCTGAAGAAAAAACTGTTCACGTAATTAATGGATGCCCCCTTAGTACTTACAACGACCTGGAAGTAAATTTAAAATGCTTGGCATCAGCAAGGGCTTGCGGCCCGATTATCACAGTTTCAAATTTGACCCTGCCAACGTTGAGTAAAATTAATCGAAGGTAGTCGCGTTGTGTAAAAGTGGTAAAGAATAATAAGACGTCTCTATGGAAACGGTCCCAATGTCAGATGTCGGAGCAGTGAAGTAGCACGTGAAAATCTTCAGTTACTTAGCGCATGAACGTTTTTCACAGATGTCCTCACTTTTTAAATCACACGTTAGGACAATAAGGAAACAACTGAAGCAGTCTGACAACATTTCTTTATTTCTCTCAAATAAGAATTCAAATTATATTAAGGAGCTTATTAAACAACACGATCCGTCGTGATAAAATAACTCACTTTTATGGACAACTATTTCTTCCTTATGGTTTTACGCGGCGTCGACGTCGTGATCATTAGAGGAGGGAAAGGACCATGACCTTTTTGAAGGAACTATTCCCGCATTCGCCGGGTCTGATTTCGAGAAACTATTAAAAACCAAAATCTGGATGGTCGGACGGTGATTCGATCCCGCGTCCTCCCGAATACAAGGCCAGAGCGCTACCACTCAGCCTCCACGCTCGGTAGAAAGCTTGCTGAGAGAGCTATCGAGAATTATAACAGTACTGATGATAGGTTCACGTACATCATTCCTTATTATGAGATTTTAGAATAATTACTCTTAAACAGCTAGCAAATTGTACACGTCGGTATTAATTAATCACCTCGAGGATATTGCTCTCCTTATATCACATGAAACAAGTAGACCCTAAATACTTCAGGGAATCGCATAAATATAATTACTTTTTTCGAGGATTTAATAACGGACAATTTATTTTTATAAAATTAATGCGACTTTCATTTTTTCTGCACGTACATAGTTATAAGACCATAGAAGAAAAATATAGACGCTACCAAACAGTTTATAGAATTTGGATAGTTCTTAAACCATTCATTTAAAATTTTCTTGAAACAGTGTAATATTCCAACCTGAAAAGTCTGCACGCAACTCAATCGCTGAACTATTTAAAAATGCAGACGAATAAAATGATTTCTGTTTACCAGTTTATTTAAGTTTATTCTGTATGTCTGTAGAGATATTTTTCTGGATTTAAAAAGCCATTAATGCAAATCCTGTTAGACTTTTTTTTTTTTTTTACCTATTTAAATGAGCAAATATGTTTCTAAAACTTAGATGGATTGTATCTTATTAAAGTCAAGTCTTCACACTTAACACGTAAAGTAGTAGCAGGTGGTTAGTACGCCATAGAGGACAGTGGAGCAGAAAACATTGAAGCAAACATAGTTGTACCAATTCTGTGCGAAGAAATAATTACACGGATGTAAGCAACGTTACACAGTAATAACAGATCATTTCATGTAAAAATATTCATTATCGCAGAGAAATTACAGGAAATCAAAGCCAAGGAGATAATCAAAACTACAAGATAACTGAGTGGTCACACTCAAAAAATTAAAATGAAACTGGAATGAAGATTATGCCACAGAATTTTGCATCTGCTTGTGGATGGCTATCTTACGAGCTGAGAATATTCTCCAGATAATGTTTAGCTTAGCCTCGGTTTCTTTAATTTAAAATGTTGTTGGTAAAATCGTTACGCAATATTGTTATCGGAAAAAGTGTTAAAAACGTGGTACAGTATTACTTTTAGGCGAAGCCTTCTCCAACCCGCACCGTCAAGGATCCTAAGAATGAATTGTAATGGTGGGAAAGATTATCTTCAAAGCTGAGTTCAGAAATAGCATGTAGGCTACCTCTGAGCCATCATTTTGCTGCAAACACGATCGAAGATTAGAGATAACGATGTTATGATGTACAGGAACTAAAAAGTTATTTTTAATCAGTGCACTTAATATCCTATCCTGTACAGACACACAAAATTAAATTCTTATTCCACGTTACTTTTTTAGAAGAAAGAATTGTTCTCCACAGAAGAGCAAAATGTGAATCACCTTGCACTATCATTCACTGGCGGTGCACTATTATCTCAGATATATTTTTACACACTCCCGATAAGACTGATATTGTTTGCAGTGAGATATCTGTTGGCTCTTTATACAGAAAAAGCAAAAGTTCTTTGAAATTGATTTAAAAGCTTTAGCTTTTACTTTAGCTATAGCGCTGCACGGAACAACGGGTCGATATTTTCTAGACTATCCGCTGAAATATTTGGTTTTAACAGAGCGTAGTTTTTCGAAGATGACATTAAGTATGTTCGAAATGTTTTGACCATTTGTTTACAAAGAACGTAAATTCCTCTGAAGTCTAAGAAGTGGACGCTATTAAGTGAAAACTAATTCGTGGAATTGCTTTTTATTCATGATGACATTTAGTGGTTCACGCCTACAACCTGCGGAGCTACAAATTTTGCAGGAAGGCCGCATGCTCAGCTTGAAGTTCATTTTAAAAATAAAACTCACCACTTCAGGTCATTATACGCCCCTGCAGCCACATAAATTATGCGAGCGCTCATGTCCGAATATGAAGCCGCCACTAAACGTAAAGAGTATAACGTTGCAAAAAATGCCGAGGGGTTTCATGTTGTCCGCCGGGGCAACAACGCTTGTCTCAAAAGAGTAATGTAATAGGATCTGCGAGGCAGCAGCAATTTGCCACAATATTCCGTAACCCTGCGCAAAGTGAGCGCGATTTGCTTTGCTTCTGGTATTTGTTAAACGGTGCAACAAAGGGGAAAAAAGGACTGCTAAAAATTAATAACAGAATACCAACAGATTTTATTACTGCCGCCTCTCTTCTGAAGCGGCAGCGGAGCGAACGCTGACTTCGGTGAAGAAATGAAATTGTTTTCAAATAAAAATATGCTGTATTTTATGTGGTACGGAAGTTTGATTTCTCACTTCACTGCTCCGATTGACTAAACAAAAAAGATAATCCATTCTGATTTAATTCATTCAGATACATCTCATAATATTTTCACTGGCACTCGCAAAGCTCAGTCGCAAACAATGCACTTAGTGGCACCACAATAAAAAAAGTGGGCCATGCACTGCTGAATGTTTTATTTTAATTTAATTGTAATATAGCATATTCCCGGGTGGAAATTTTTCTAAACACATTCCTTTCTCATTTCAAGATTTTTTAACTTAAATTCTATGAGTGCAGTTTCATCATACTACTACATACGCAATTAATTTCTTTCAGTGTTTCAGGTAAATTGTTCAGCAATTCCCTTGACACTTTATTCCTGTTCCTGGTTCTTTTACGAATAAAAGAAAATTTTCTCCACTTCCTTACGCCTGAAAGCGATTGCCAACATGTTGTCATTTTCATCTCATTCCTTCTACGTACTACAACTAATTCTTCTAGCAATATCCATCCAAACCTCATCGCCAATAAATGCCTTAAACACTCTCAGCTTTTCCTTCAGTCACCCCCTGTCTTCCAGGTTTTTTATCATATCAGTTACCGATTATGTTCTGCGGTATTTTACACAAACATATCTAACTGCTCTGCTATTTTACCATCTGCAACTCCTGTATTTGAGAACTAACATCAGTGTTTAATGGTATTATTTCGTGATACTGGTTTCATCTGTTATGTGGTATCCAAATTTTCACTAAACCACCACCCCATAGTTGAATGCTTGAAAATGAATGATAAAAATTAAAATCTACTTTCATAAAATTGGAAATATTTTAATCTAGAGCTAACCCTTCATTTATAGTTTTATCGGTAGGTGACATTGAGGTTTAGGCATATTAAGATATAGGCCTACACACGACACATTCACACGTGACGTTACATATATACAGTATATTGTTTTGTACAATGAATTGTGATTTCTTATGAATTTTCTTAATCTATGTAGCAACCAGTTGAAGAACACAGATTTGATAAAAGTTTAATCATTTATGGAAACTCCTTGACGTTTTTCCATATTTTTTCTTATATTTATGGATAGCGATCAGCAATCAGGTTTTGCTCCTAGTATCAGAGAGAAAATCCAGCTGAGGTTCGAGCAAACAGAGAAGTATGGATAAGTAGTACTAAAATAGCAGTTTCGTGGTCTGTGGGCACTACAGTTGATCAGAAGCAAAAATCATGTACTGTGTAAGCGGCTTCTGTACTGAAGGAAATTAATGAGTACCGTAAATGACGTTACTGAATTCTCACGAACATTGTACCTGAAGAGCCATTAAACATAAAAAGAGATAATAGTTGTTTACGAAAGCTAAGCCGCAGGTGTCGATTACAGGGACGACATTTAATGCCGCGGCGCTTAATCGAGCCGATGGTGCGCGACACGGCCGCCTTTATGCCGGGAATGTCGCCGACCGAGCCAGGAACAGGTTTCATTGAGCGCGTCCGTCAAGCAGTTTAAAGCGCGCACCGCGACCCGACGGTAATCCAAGCCCTGGAGGTCACCCAGCAGGACTCCACCTCAGCGGCAATGTCTCTTCACAAATACCCGCGTTCATATGTCATATCTCCTCCTGAACACTGGGATTGAAAAACATTCATTTACAAAAGTCATAAACAAAGGCCGTTAATAGGTTAGTTAATTAAAAGCAACTCATACTATATTTGAATGCAGTAATGGGTATGAATACAGAAATTTTTGTAGGAGACACTTTAAAAAATAATCTTATCAAGGGTAATGTGATGCAGTACAGACAAATATCTCAACCGGATTTCCTGATCTGTCGAGTGAATCTGAAACATCAGGTAGTGAAAGTGATCAACAACAACAAAAAAAAAAAAAAAAAAAAAAAAAAAAAAAAAAAAAAAAAAAAAAAAAAAAATCTGACGAATTGGAAGTAAATGCAATCATACCGATTAGATTGTATTCTAAGACCTGTTGGAGAATTTTTTTTCTTTGCGCCTGTTCGATGTGGTGGTCACTGGAGACGGGGAAGGATTAGATGCAAGGGACGGGAAGGTATTCGGTCCTTATATATTTTTTCCTTTGGGCTTTCGGATCATTAGAGATGGGAGAGAATGGGAGGGAAAGAACTTGGTCTTGGCCTTTTGTAGGAACCATTTTTTTTTTTACTTATTGCTTTATGCCTCGTCGACGGACGGCTAAGGTCATTAGAGGCGGGATGGGACTAGGGACTAGGGACAAGGGATGGTAAGAAATTCGGCCATGGCCTTTTTGAAAGAAGCATCCCGGCATTCGCCTGGAGTGATTTGGGGAAACCATGGAAAACCCAAATCTGGATGCCCGGATGAGGATTCGAACCCGCGTCCTACCGAATGCGAGGCCAGAATTGCAGGAACCATCGCAGCATTCAACTAGAGTGGTCTCGAGAAAATATTGCAATACACACATTTAGTCGCCTGTACTACATTTTTTATTTGAGGCCTGCAAATATTATTTTGCAAAGAGAAGGAAAGTTCGAGGATGGTTCTATTTGGAGAATTGAAAGTTTGTGCGCGTGGAGTATGTGTGGAAAGCCAATGAAGTATAATAAGCATTTTGATATAGCTATATGTGGTTATGATTTGTTTTATGTGTAGCCACGACGCCCGTGTGGGCCGTTTTGGCAATGAAATTGGTGGACGCTGCGGAGAATTTGCGTGACACTGCATACCAGTGAAGGAAGACAGACGTGCAGACAAAGCCGTAAGCAACGTGTTTAGTGAAAGTTGAGAGTACAGTGTTTTACGAGTGGCGCTGTTTGTGGTTTCGGCTGCAATGTGTAACCAGCACATCGCTTCATGGTCGAACTGTAAATTTTGTGAACACTGCATACTGGTTGCACCCATAAGCGCTCTTTTGGCTAACGATAACAGAGCAGGAATTCTCTGCTCGAACAATAAACCTGTGCTATTCGGAGCAATAATGCAAAACACTTTTTCGTGTGATTATCATCAGTCGGGGCTCACGTTTCCGCTCACGTTTCATCAAATGTCAATTCCAATTTATATTTTAAGATCTTGAACGCATTTTGACGATGTTTTAATGGTAATTATCTGTTCTTTCTTTATAAGGTGTTGATTTTCATTTGAGTAAAATAATTATTACTGGTTTATTTCGTGTGTTTCAACAACAAATTTCTGTTATATTTTGTTTCAATAATCTAAACTTTTAATTACGAATGCACCCTTAATAATAATAAAAGTGATTATTAACAATATTCAGTAAATTAATAAGAATTTTTATGTAACAAAATTTCCAAATAATATTAAAACACCGGAAGGTATTACACTATGGAGAACCGAAATATGGATGGCTCGACGGGGATTCTAACCCACGTCCTCCCGGATGCGAGGCCAGAGCGCTGTCGGGAGTAAAATACGATTTGAATCAAAGAGAAGGTACTGCGGCATCCACGAGCATTCCTTCATCAAGGCTCAACAGCGCATCAGAACGCCTCGTCGACGGCTAAGGTCATTAGAGACGGGATGGGACTGGGGACATGGAACGGGAAGGAATTCGGCCATGACCTTTTTGAAGGAAGCATCCCGGCATTCACCTGGAATGATTTGTGGAAACCATGGAAAACCCAAATCTGGATGACCGGACGGGGATTCGAACCCTCGTCCTCCCGAATGCGAGGCCAGAGCGTTAACAGTTCACCCACCACGCTCGGTCAGACAGAACTAATCTAAATTCTGAACTGGTTCATTTTGAATGTGTTTTATAGGGATTTACACCTAATCGATATCATTAGAGGCGGGAAAGGATTTTGGGATAGGAACGGTAAGAATTTCGGCAGTGGTCTCTTGAAAGAATGATCCGAGCATTCGCCCGGAGTGGTTTCGGGAAAATCGAAATCTGGTTGGCCGGTCGGAGATCCGAACCCACGTCGTCCCAAATTCTAGGCCATATAGCGTCACCGCTCACTTTTCACGCTCAATTCCACAGGACAATGCAGAGTGTTCTTTATGTTGTGGATTAGAGATACAAGAGTGAACAAAATGAAAACTTGTGCCTCCCCATACTGTCCTGTTTATACGAAAGAGACCAGTGGCATCAAGTTCAACGTCTCCATCAGAACCACAATGAACAGTGTAGGACATCCTCACTCAATACTTATTGTAGATTCGATTGAACTTTAACTCAAGATTTTTAAAAGCTTCTAATTAATGTATAATTTAAATTTTAAAATTATTTACTTTAGAACAGAGAATACTAAAAACAGTGTGATGTAAACAGCGTGAGTATGAATTAAATTATTTCTAATATTAGTAACAATTTTTTTGAGTGTTTAACCTTTGATCAGAAGTTAAAAATGAAATGTTCTGAGTATCTGAAAAAAGGACTATCATATTTTCTTACAAGTTTGATAGAAAGGAAATAAATTGCTGTGTAAACAATACTGTCTTCCGATTAAAGAATTGGAATAAATTATCAAGACAAATGATGAATAGTTTACCAAAAACGCTGAAGGAATTTAAAATTAACATTCGTAGAGGGCAAAAATTTGCGGGCACAAGAAAGGGAAAATGTGTGTGTAGGGAAATTGCCACCGGGGCGTGCGCACCTTCGCAATTAAATAAATTAAATAAAAAAATTCTCTTAGTTAATTACAGTCAGCATTACAGTCTCGCTGAATTGTGATTAGAAATTGCCTTGCACAGTTTACTGGCGAAGTACCGAATGATGAAAATTTCTTGTATGACTTTAATCACTTAGACACCATTACGGTTTCTTAGTGAGATCGCTCACTGTATATGAGATGTCTGGTTTCGTTAAAGCGAATTGACCTGCTCGGGCTGAGAAGAAATAAAGGAGCGAGGCATTTAAGACAATGTTATTCCCGGGTTTGTAGCAGCCTGAAGGACGTATGGATTTTTCGTACTGGAGCTGGCAAGTGATCCGGTGTGGTAGCAGGCAACTCGCCAAGCGGCCGATGGAACTCGCAGATTAGACTGCTCGGCAGCCACCTCCGTGTACTGGACACTGCCACCTCCAGCAACTCTATTACGCCATATAAGCAAAGCGAATTTTGTTGTTTATCAGGCTGTAGATAGCTCAATGGTTAAAGTATTTGCTTTCAAATGTTCTGTGCCAGGTCCGCTGTTCAAATCCAGGTAGGGCCATGAATTTTTTAAGAATTTTGTTTGATCGTATCAGCTAAGCCAGGATGTTGCGTGGTTTGGATTCCACGTTAAACCGTAGGTCACAGAGGAAAGGAACTGGCCGTCCTACCTCTGACACAATAGCTTAGTATGCCTCCTTCGCGAGGATCCAACCAACGTTTTGGTAGTGGACTACGTTTCTTTATGACGTTGTAATCTTTGCAGTCTCTTTCAGTAAGTCATTTCAGGAATTAGCTAAATATCCTGAACCTACTCCCTAGTCGTTTTTCATATGTTTTACGTCTTTAGTGGATACATTAGTTCAATTTCTGAAAAACGGAAATTGTTGACAGTACTTTGGACGAGATAAAATTACTTTGATCTAGGAAGGATATTGTTTACAGAGAAATTCCATTAACAACTTAACAAAAATGTGGTAATTCTTCTTCGAACTCTGAATGGCAAATATACATAACACTGTATTCACAATCTGATTTCAATGAAGACTTCTGCCCACAAGTAAACCACCAGGAAAGAGATTGTCATTAATGTCGGAAAATGTATTTACTTCTACTGTTTGCGTATCACTATTTTTTGTTCCCTTTTATTTAGAATTCTGTTCTTAGAATTTTAAGCATAAATAATTTCAAAATTTAGACCGCACATTGTGAAGAATTGCAGACTCCAAGAATCGCCTCCTGATAGATCCGGTTTACGTGTTCGCTCCAATTTGTGACGTTAATAAATCATACGAATGTAAAACCCAAAATCTGAAGATTCCCGATTATGTGCAGATCAGATGCAATGTATTAGGCACCTATGTTGCTATGGTAAACTTATTTTTGAGCGTGATAGTAGAGCTCTCGCTGCAGTGATAAAATTCAATTATATGTCCTATCGAGTGCTGCTGATAAAGTACTACTACGGCCTAGAGAATTTTCGTGTATCAAATTGTCTGTTGCATCAATTATCTGGAGTTTAAAGTTTTCGCATCTTTCCAAAATTTACAAAGCATATAAACCACAAAATATAGACCACTTATAGCATATCATGAAATCGAAGTTTCAAGCATTCCTGCCGTCTTTGGCTACTCAAAATCAGAGAGGGAAAGTAATATTAAGAAATGTGTAGATTGGGAGCCGTCCTAGTATTTATCTAGGTGACTGAGGAACTAAAAACTGCTATCACGAATCGAAACTGATCCCGTTGTACCTCGCTAATCCAACGTGGTTGTGCCTAAAGGCGCCCAGTAATACTCACGTCTTATGCAGTTATTATTATCGCCAATATGAAAGTTAAAAAAAAGTAAATGCCTAATACTGTAAAGAGCATCAAACCTCCGTTCTGGCTTAACACGATGACACTACCGTTAAAGGAGACATTCAGTTCTACGTGGACTCTGAACATCGAAATTCTGGGTAAATGCCTAAGTAGAAATAATATATTTACATTCCCTTCATAAAAAAATAAGAACAACTACGTACACTTTTATGCAAATGGATACATAATTTTGGCTGTAGATAAATCACTACTTTCTAGCAAGTACATAATTCGTGAATTAATATTTTACACGAGAAGCATCGAGTGTGGTTGGTAAGTGATAACGTTCTGGCCTCGCATTCGGAAGGATACGGGTTGGAATCATCGTCCGGCAATCCCGATTTAGGTTTTATATAGTCTCTCCAAATCACTCCTTTCGAATGGCGGGATGGTTCCTTCAAAATGCTATGGCAGAATTCTTGTCTGTTTCTAGCCCCCAATCCATTCACTTCTCTAATGATCTCGACGTCGACGAGGCGTAAAGCCAGACGTCGACGAGGCGTAAAGCTAGAAAAAAATTTACTCGAGAAGCCTTTTTTAATATTATCGTGAAACAAAATAAGGAGAAATTCACAATATCTTGCAATATCACCTGGCTTATTTACAATTTAAAAACAAAAAATAAGTTTATTTCCTTTCAGGTAGATCAAATCTCTATCAGTACCACTTGGAAGATGCCTACGGTTAACGTTCTGGCCTCGCATTCGGGAGGAAGCGGGTTCGAATCCCCGTCCGGGCATCCAGATTTGGGTTTTTCCATGGTTTCCCCAAATCACTCCAGGCGAATGCTGGGATGCTTCCTTCAAAGAGACCATGGCCGAATTCCTTCCCGTTCCTTTTCTCCAGTCCCATCCCGCCTCTAATGACCTTAGCCGTCGACGAGGCGTAACGCTACAAAAAGAGGAAGATTCCTGTCTTAAAAATAACTTTCCTAAAGATTCAGCCAGCAACCAAAATATCACGACTCCATCCCCTATAACGACGTGCTAAACGAAGAAGGCGTCAACCGCAGATGGCTTATTTCTTTCATCGAAACATTGCGGCGCCCAGGGGCTGCCTTTGTAGGGATGCCAAGTTGTTAATATTTTTAGAGCGTCGCATGCATGAACGACGGTGGCCGAATACCGTAAACTGACGCTCCTCTTCGGCGTTCCCTTTGAACGGCGGCTTCACTGAAACGCAAATATGCTAATTAGCGTGACACAAGCATTGCCCATAAAATCAAACTGACAAGAATTAGCTTGTACGCAGAAAATAACGACGACGTAATAAAGAACGAAACGAAGGTGTTGCAGAACGTTGTAAATTTAACGTTCACAGAAGTTCTCTCTAACTAACGTGACTCAGTCGATATTTCTGCGTTTGAAATAAGGAAAACGAGTTTTGCAATTTCAATTTTGTTTACTTCAAGAAAGAAGTTGTATAGCACTCCAAGTCATAAATGCTGTGCATAATTTAAGATGGTTACGAGAAAGTTACTAAAACGCACCGTAATTCACGCAAGCTACATCAAATAAATAATTTCCAACATTTACATAAATAGCGACACATGGACTTTAGGAATACCGGAAAGAAAGAAACTTGAAGCATTTGAAATGTGGTGCTACAGAAGAATGCTGAAAATTAGGTGGACAGAAAAAGTAAGAAATGAACGAGTTTTAGAAATGATGGGTGAGAAAAGAAGTTTATGCAAGAAGCTTACAGGAAGAAGAGACAGGCTGGTAGGTCATATTTTGAGACATGCTGGATTGGTTAATTTGTTAGTGGAGGGAACAGTTGAAGGTAAGAACTGTAAAGGTAGACAGAGATTAGAATATATGAAGCAGATAATTGAGGACGTGGATTGTAAGGGGTATGTAGAAATGAAGAGGTTAGCACAGGATAGGAAGGGATGGAGGATTGCATCAAACCAGTCTAAAGACTGACGACAGCAAAAAAAAAAAAACCATAAATCTTATAGTCTGGAGAATAGAGATTTGCGGAGACACTTACTTGTAGGTTAGAAATTGCCGGGATTCCAGACACATCGGTATTCAAACGTATAACGTTTCGAACACCATGCCACAAGTTATCATCAAACGCCGATGTAGTGAGGTGTTTTGATATGAAGATGACTGCAGCGGAGTGACGACGGAAAGGTGGCCTGTTGCAGTAATGATATTGCTGAATGCCAGTGAATTCCTAAGCTTAAATTCCTCGTGTTCGTAAATATTGTAATAAGAATCATTTACCATAAGTAATTTGTAAGATAGATTTTGTAAAATGCTTTGCTTCGGTCTGCTTCTTTTTCTCCGAAAATGATAATCAGTTAATGCCTATAATACTTGATTACCAATCACATGTCATGGATGAATTTTAATGTTCAGAGGTTTTTTTTTTTTTAGGTTTCCTCTGTAACTAAAATAAGGGAAAGCGTTAGAAAACTATTCAAAATTGCTTAATGTAATGTTTTCAGGTATTGTTTGAACTGTACCGACTTTCCCAAGAACTAGTAATCATATAAATTATTTCTAAAAGGTATTATTTGTAACGAATCACTTTTCTTCTTTCACACATAATCTAAATCGATAAAGAGGTATCATTTTACAGATTAAGATCTCCCCTTTGAAGACATCATATACTAAAGGGCAAAAGCATGAACTATCAAGGTCACGCGTAGTTCAGAATCAAGCCGATATGCTTCGCTGCCGTCGATAAGGATTGATATAATTACCGCTAGATAGAAGCGGCACATATAACAGAGATATCGGTAAACTGTATATGTTTTGTTCAGCCTAGCTGTATTTGGTTAGGTCTGTGACAGTTCGGCTTCCGGGAAGGGATATCTTCGGGTGCTTACCTCAAAGTAAAGCATCAGGTAAAATAAAAAATAAATCGTTCTTCTTTCAACCTGTCTCAAATCACCAACTACTCTACTCTCCGTCTTTTATCTGAGAAATTATCGCACGGTCATCTAGTAATAATAATTACTGTCTCGTTTTCGCCCAACGACATTTGCGAAAACAAATACCTAGTTTTCTATGTTAACACATCTTCTCACAAAGTAAGATAATGATCTTCGCTCTCACCTCCTCCGAACTCACTCTTTTCGAAGGTAGTCGGTGGTGAATTAAAAGACAAAATTGACTTTCCCACGAATTCTTTTACAATGTGATTGTTGATACACAAAATACATTTAACTCAGCCGTAAAAAGAACTTAAATGGCCCATGACAAGCGGTTGGACCGCTTCTAAGATCTGATGCAGGCTAATTGCTGGGCGCCAACTTTTTCGTGACCAATTAAGCTGCCGTACGAGCAAATTTGGAAGCTGTTGGACAGGACAGCCAAACACGCCACTTATCTACATCTCACATGTAAGTTATTGTTTTATAAAAAAAAAGTCAGAGATTGTCTCTGTGTTCTCTTCCTTTTATGAGCTCTATGACGACTGAATTAGCAGAAGTAAGAAAAAATACGTATGTACAGAAGTTTACTTGCACACTGTCGTTAATTGGAAAGACTTGTAGTGCTGCTTTTAAAAGGATACATGTTAATAAACTCCTTATTTGTCAGCACCACATCAGATACATATTCAGCTACCTTGTCACCAGGGAGCTACGAAACGAAGGAGAGACAGACTCTCTGATACAAGATCGTTAAAATAAAAATAAAAAAATAACACTAAAAATCTACTTAGAAACCAGGTTAAAAGTTTTGTTAATAACTGTGAGAGCGTAAACGTAAAGAATAAAAAGTAGTAACTATACGCTGCAGTAGACCACAAAATATACCTGGGATACGTGCCTTGTGAATCATAAAATAAATCACAGCGTCAGCGTTGATTATCCGATTCAAACTCGCTCACCAATAGAATCCATAACTAATTCTCAGTGATGCCACAAGCTCTTCAGGAAAACAATTTGTCACAACATTTTGTTTTAGTAATTTCTGTGTATTTCGTGTTATATCTAACACGATCCTGAATGCAAAAATAAATAAAAATAACTATGCCTGTAAACTGTTAACATTTCCATCGCGCAGCCATTATTTCTTTTGAGTAACTATCTGAGTTGTCTAGGGGAAGTGGAAGGTAGTCAGATAACGGTTAGAGTTTAACCTGGGACATGTCTGGGTTTAGTTTGCGCTGTGAACATTTTATCATCGTTATTGATATAATTTTGGAATTGTTTGATATTCGCGGCAAGAACAAGTGTTATAAAACCAAAAGAGTACATCATGTTCAATTCAGAGAAGCTCTGATGTTTAAGGCAGTACCAAAAGTAGTGGTATCCTTTATTTTATTACAGTCTTCTGTTTCACAACAAAATATAATTTAAAAGTTGGCCATACTGTGAGAATATCCATGGTAACCGCTACTTTCTAGTTAATTTTTTTGTTACGTTAATTAAAGGTGAGAACGGTCTGGTGGCTTAGGTGGTTAAGGTGTCTGATTGGAGATCGAATGTTCCCTGGTTGGAAGCCCTGTCACGGTGTGGATTTTCGTACGTCTTTAACCAAACCTTCTCCTCTGACAAAGTTTTCTTTGGGTGTGTGACGCACGCCTGAACGCTTACGCGGTTCGGATTCCCCGTTAAACTGTATGTTCCCTATAGCCGGTAGGATTACCGAGCTAGGTTATGTAAGGTGTGGAGAAATAGAACTGTCCACCCTACAGTCAATACCAGGCTAAGATACCTCCTTCAACGAACCTTCGGGTTGAATGTTAAACTTTAAATAATGGTGATACCTGTTTTGAGGAACTGAATCCTTATTTTTCAATTATATTCTGGGGATATAAATAGTTTATTTGTTTCTAATATTACTTTCCTTGCCATTTAACTCTTATCATACGTCAGTTTGTAACCTCCGGTTTTTTACTACGTACAGTGCTTAGCAATCTGACTTTTATAGTGATATGTTCTTAATTTTTTAAATATTTTTCAGCTGAATAGTTGAGGATATTTTTAAAGAGTTAATTGTATGATTTTCCTCAATCTACTTTGTCTACCTGTATATGAAATCTATATCTTATGCACCAGACAAAGCATTGTATTTTTCATCAACTTCAAGATGAATGGATGTAAAATTATGAAATGAAGTGAAAATTGCGTTAGTCCCAGAATGATGCGTCATGCTACGGTCTGAGGATAGAGATTCTTTTTAACACTAATTTTCCGCTCCAATTATTAAATTAATCCCTATTCGACTAACGTAAACTAGTAGATGAGCAACAACGTGGAATCCTGTGTAACATTGCTGTCTGTTTCACTTAAAATCATATCATAATTTTTTTAGTGAGTGAACACAGAGATACATTAACATTTCGAGTCTCTTTGAAACATTCGATTACTAAGGTAATAAATTGTTAAATAGGTGGTGGTGGTGTGTGATTTGCTGTTGGATAACACGTGGTGATGTGTGAAAACCTTTTATCGAGAACTTCTTTCCGATAATTCCTACCACCACCCGTTGTAGCAATCAATGAATTCTGGCGACTGCAAGTGGAGTAAACACCTGAATATAAGTCGCTAGGTCGCTTGACGGAATCCAACCATCGAGTTAGATTACACGCCGACGGAAAGCTATGTTGAGTAGTGGGACAGTGAGGGTTGTTGTCGTATTGCCACAAGGGCTCTGAGAGAGGAGCTAAGAGAAACTGGACTGGTAAAGAACCAGCAGTTGTTTCACATGGCGACGCTACCAGGATACAAGGAGTTTTACACCCGGAATTCCCAGCCCGACTATCCTGATTTCGGTTTTCCATCATTTCCACAATTTCAAGCGACACTGCGTTGATCTGTTTAGCATACAAGCCACTCGATTTCCACCTCTTCCACCATCTCTCCATCACAAGCTTTCACTCTTTAGCGCACACTCCGGTTAGCCATTAATCCCTTAGTCTTCCTCTACGAACATATCATCGTGTCATAAATCTTTCATGGTAGACGAAGTTGCCCCACTTTCTTCATATGTCCATACCATTTGATTCTTTCCTGCAAGGGTTCCTTTTTCATTATTTACATACAATTCTTATTCCTTGTCCTGCACATTTTGCTGCTTCTTCTTGTGAGAGATTTAATTTCATTTGCCTATATCTTTCTAATATCCCGCTTCATTAGTGTTCTGTTTCCGGAAGAATACGTGATAAAGGGAGCATATTATGTTTGATAAATTATTCGTCCACTTCTCTTTGGAACAATCTTTCTCAAAATCAGGAATCGATATTGCACGATTTCTCGAGATGATTTTATCCTAACGACTAAATAATTCTTCAAAATAGTACAAGATAGATTTTGTTTCCAGTTTTAGTCAATAATCATCTGGTGAGGCTGTCGTGGAGGCATTTAACACAACCACATTTAACAAAAGTGACTAGGTGAAACTAAACTTTCTGAATACCCGAAGTTGTTGTACTTTGGAGTGTCTGAACTCGCATCAGCCGCTTCTTTGCTCTTCCAACACCAGCAACTGCCTTCTGTGCGTCGAATAACACTAGCGGGTTCGGCGTTGGTTCAATGTTTTAAAACTCGTTTAGAAGGAATTCGAGTTCTCGCGAACTTCTCGTCGCAGGCGACAATTTTTTGGCTGGCTGAGCACCGAATGCGATCGCCCCTCACCTGACTCCCGGCGCCAGACGTAAGGAAGGCCTGGGCACGCGATCGGGGAAGGCGCCGCCAGCAGAAATATTGCAAATTGGTTCTCAGCGGCGAACGTGCCGGCTGAAGGAAGAAGAGATCGGCAGCTGAGGAGGGGCTGCGCCGTGAATATTCATGAGTCGCTAAGCGGGCGGAGCGGCTTCCGGCAGGCGCGGGCCGCCGCTAAATGAATTGTTCCCGGGGAGATTTTCGGTAAGTGCCACCGCTGCCAATAACGCGGGCGGGCTTGATTAAAAGCGCTCAAGTGGCGCGGAAGATGGCGGCGCGATTTCCCGGTCTATTACCCGCCGCCCGGGCCGCAGTAATTGAAAGAAACCGCTGCGGGGAGAAGGAATGCGCTCCACACCGCAGTTCCGTTCATAATTCAATATACTGGTCTGCGGCGCGGTTTGTTGACGGCCAGGAGCAATTGGCAGCCCAGTTTCGGACTGGAGAAGAGGCGTGACGACATTATCAAGCAAAACATTTTGGTAAGTCATGGAAATTTTCTGTGTAGCAATTTGTACTGAAAATTACACTCTATGAATCGTAGATACCACCGAATTAAGGGCTGTTATTTTTTACTCGCCTCAAAGCCCGTCAAAACACGACGGGTTGAATTCAAAGTTCTGGCCAGTCACGTCTTCTTAGTTACTTAACTAAAAATAATTGTAAAATAAATCTCAATGCAGTTCCTCGTGACTTGCGCTGTAATAAAATGTTTCAGTTGCCATTCTGGTCCAAGTTGGATTTCAATCTAACCACAGACTCCACTAAAATTGCCGCTAAAAATGAATGTTAATACATTCACCGTTTCGCATTTTAATGGAATAATGCGTCACGACGTAAGCTGGATCTGAAATATTTGACGGGTTCTTACAACTTTCTTTTTTATCAACCGTGATCCAGACCGATATTACAACGTTTGAACGGCTACACAGTTACATGTGGCTAAAATAATGTTCTCAGTGAATGCAAAGGAAAATAAAAATAAATCTTAGCAACTCACGTTATGCTACGTAATATTAGTTTTAATTGTAGTCTAGGCTGCAAAGATCATGATCAGTGTGGAACTATTTTCGTTCAAACGCAGTAATGATTTCAGTAACAGGATACTCATGAAAACAATTTCAATTATTTAAAAAAAAAAAAAAAAAAAAAAAACTTAAAATATTCATGCTCTCTGCTGTAACGTCAAATGCCAATAGCGACAAAAAATAAGTTTCAGGATTAAAGGTAAAGACCGCGTGAGCCAATCTGGCTGAAATACAATCTGGAGCTTAATATGACTCTATGATTAATCTCTGAATGATTTTAAGTATTCCTGTTACGTTTGAAGGGCGTTAAAAATATTAAACATGGAGACCTTTTCCTTATTGTGTAGATAGATTCCTTCAGAAAGGACTTTACTTCGATAGCATATAATCAGCTAAAGTGTCTGCAGTAGAAAAACACCTCATGTTTTACTCCGTCACCAGAAACGCTAGCTGCAAGTGCAGTTAAAATAGTTACTTTCACTCACGCACCTTCCGATATGCTTGAAAATTTTCCGATTTAACAATTTGATGAGCAAGATACATGCATTAAACACCAGTAGGACATTGTACCTGTAACATTCCCACCCCTCCTGCTAATTAATTTCCGGCTAATTTATTAATGTTTTATGTATCGGACCTCTTAGCCGAAGATTGACTGCATTCACTCCAACATTTAATCCAGGTAAATGAGGTGGAACAATTACAAAGAAACAAATAAAATTTAGTTAGATGCACCACACTGATTTGAGTTATATTCTGATAAATTGTACACACTTTAGGTTTTCTGTTCAAACACAAATATTGAATCCACTGATCAACGTCTTGATAAGATAATTACAACTTCATATACTTAATTCACTTTATAAAACTGTGAGCGAGAGTGATGTATGGCAGAAACACAGAGAGAGAGAAACAGAACATAATATGGGCTTACATCATGATCCCTCGTGGAGCGACATCACGAGCTACCACCGCGTAGCACTGGAAAAAACTGGTCAAGACTGAGGGAGTGTGGTCCCATTGTGAGGGCTTATATAACACCCACCTAACGGGATTCCGGTGCTGATCCTCTATGGGAGGGGAGTACTGCCAACATTGGATCCTTACTTTCCCATTTGGCGAGAGAACCATCTCTGCCAAATGGGAGGGAACACAGAGTTCCACCGATACTATCCCACCCGACAGGTAACTTTTGTGCTTGTAGGGTGGCTACAATAGTATCCTATCCCCGCCAAACTCTGGGCGGAAGCAAGGTGTCCGAACATCCCCCACATGGCTTAGCCGCCATGACAGTATCTATAGCCACTTGAATATCTTAGAATCATAAAACAAATCTTTCCGCTTCACTCTCGCTACCTAATTGAAATTACTTAATCCTAAACTTATTCTAATTAAATACTACTTCTTAAAGTTCCTAATTATGGATCAAATGTCTTGTGACATCACAAATACCCCCCCGATTAAAGGTGCCTTACTTCGATCAGAATTCAGGCACCATTTGTCGACACTGCCCACTACCGCACAACACACACTGGCGTGGAACACACTATGTTGCTGGGTCCAGCTGAGCGGGGGATGGGCCGTCGTGTTTGTAAACAGACCAGCCGCTGGTCAGTGTTGAGGGGTTCCGGGAAGTCTGGTGGTGACGTCATTACTACCTGCGCCCGTCTTCACAGCTAATCACCCGCGTAACTGTTTCTCTGTGAACACAACACACTTCTGTATGTAGTCTCCTTTCAGCCTCTTATGATCAGCTGAGAACAATTTGTTGCGACAGCTCAGATAATTACAACATTACCTACATATTTTATAAACAGTTTTTCTTAACTACCCAAACATTTATAGAATAATCAACTATTACATATTAATAAAAAACCTTTTAAAGAATGTAAATTACTGATACTAATGTATATGACCTTATTCATTACATAAAACAAAAGCAACAGCTACTATTGCAAAAAATATTATGAAAACCACACAAACACAATCTAATAAAAAAAATTTAAAGTATTTACAAAACAATTTGGAACATGGAAATATAACATCAAAGTGAACTCATTACTTATTATATGTCTTATTTTATACATTTGTATAACTACCATATTGAGTCGTTAAAATTTTCAGTTTCCAGCTTAGATCTGTTTGGTATGGTATGAATGCCAACTTGTATTGACGTTTCTCTTCATTACTTCAAATCATGGAATGTTTTCCCAAGGGTTATTTACCTTTAGTATGAAAGCTGTCCTGCTTTTCCCAAGAAGGGTTTTTTTTTCCAAAAGGGGAATGGAATGCTCATTTGATTTTACTTGTTACTTTAACTCACTTATCTTTCCGTGACCATTTTTTTAAATTTCTCAATCTGCAGTTAACACCATCCCTATAAGCTTAATTCGGGCCGACTCGAATCCTCAGTGTTTATGGACTTATATCTTTAATTAATGCCATCTGACTAGGTTCGGTCCCCTTAAAATATGAATTTTAACTTACTTTCTTGCAGACCTTCCCAGAAAACTTATAATCTTGTTTCTTTCCTTACACATGTGAATTACGTCCCGAGCAACCACTATTTTTTTTTCCATTTATTTTATCTCTTGAAGAGCTTTAGAATACTAATTTCTATTAGCTAACACTGAAACAATTTGACAATCTTCCAGTTATTTTATGACATCTTAAACCTTAAATCTTCTACACCTTGAAATCAATGAATAATTACCTAAACACCCTTAGCTTCTAATGAATACATATATTAACTATAATAATTCATGTATTATTTTCACAATATGCTCCAGAACCTAGAAGACATAGCCTGTTAATCACCTGTTTGGAGTTTGCTTAGTGTTTGCATAGCTTACTGTGGGGGGACGTGGAGGGTGGAGCGGTACAGTTGGGTCACCATTATCTGCGGCCACCTGCGAGTCCGGCAGCTGGCCGCCCCCTACCCCTGGCTCTGTTTGGCAAAGGTTTGGATGGTCAGGTTTGGCAGTGAACCGCTGCATATTTACCTTTCTTACCACCCGCTTATCATTTTGAGGTGTGGGAGGGCCTTGACGCTCTCCTCCCCCACTGGCATATCGCACATTCGGCCTCTCTTCCTCATAAAATTCGTCCATGTCGGTCAATATGCTCAGGGCCTCGGGGATTGTCTTTATCTGGGCGGTAATGAGCTGTCGCCTTGCCCATTCGGGCAGCCGGCGAAAAACAGCATCAATAATCTCCGCGGGACCAATGGGCGGGTCAAGGTACTGCACTTGGGTGATTTCCCTCAAAAAAAATTCTCTTAGGGTTCGGTCTTTGGCTTGAAATCGGGGACCCGTTAGTAACAACCTCTTACATCTTCTCTGAGACGTTAGTGACCAGTACTGGGCCAGAAAATCCCTCCTAGCCTTCTCATAGGAAGTGAAGGTTTTCCTTACGGAATCAAACCACCATTTAGATTCTCCGGCAAGATGTTTACCGAACAGGTATATTTTTCTGTCCTCTGACTGGGGGTGTGATTCGAAAAACCGGTCGAAATTCTCACAGAATTCCATGGGATGGGTCCCAGACTCCTTCCCACTAAATTTCTCCCACTGGATCTGATTGTCTGCCAGAATTTGCCAAGGGATAGTCCCCCTAGAATCACTAACTAATCGGTTATTCTCCGTCTCAGGAAAAGCCCTAGGACAGCTCATGGGTTGGCCTACTGATGTATTAATTAAATTGGTTTCTCGGGCAGCCGCCGGACCCACCTCCCGTGGCTGACTGAGTGACATCCTATTATTTTCTCCTACATTATTTTCCAGATTTACAATGCGACATTCATAATTTTTAAAAGTGGAATTATTTCCCACTTCTACCTCCCGTAATTTTTCAGAAAGTTCATTAATTAATCTGTCTTTCTCTTTTAACTCATTCTTTAATAAAGTTACCTCAGTCTGTAAATCCCTTACATTACCCTCAGTTACCATGCATCTACTGTCCACATTTTCTAACAAGTATCTCTTAATCTTATCCTCAAACAAACAAAAATTTGGCATCTAAAATTTCAAATACTTGATCGGCCATCCGATCATTAAACCTGTCAAAACTAGTCTCTAACATATTTGAAAATTTATGCATCATAGCTGTGCCAAAATTGCTCAACTGCTGATCATAAGAATCAATTGTACTGGCCTTTTCACAATGCTGTTGTCCTGGGTGGCGCAGCGTCCGATGGCCCGCGCCGTCGAGATCGGGACCCATGGAGCCGCCGGAAATTCCATTCTCAGCCGCCACTTCTTCAGAGACCGCCCGTCCTCGGCAGGCTGCTTCCCTCGTTCCCAGCAAGGGTGACGCAGCTGACCTTGGCGAAGCTGGCTGTCCGCTCCGTACAGGGTGGTCATCAAGTTCCAAGGCGGTAGAAGGGGTGTTGGTCAGCTTTCCATGTCCAGCTTCACAGTCTGGAAATCTCGGAACGTCTTGCGCCTCAACAGATGTTAAATATCTTCGCGTTGCCCTCTCTCCTGCCGTGAATGCCATCATGTCCCTCTCTCTCTGTGCTCTGTGGTGGCTTCAGTATTTCACTATGGTAAAATTATTAATAGTTCTCTGCCAATCGTTGCTGCCACAGAGTGTAAAAAAAATTCAATTGAATGCATCGGTCGCTGACACGGTCGCCATATTGTAACATTCCCACCCCTCCTGCTAATTAATTTCCGGCTAATTTATTAATGTTTTATGTATCGGACCTCTTAGCCGAAGATTGACTGCATTCACTCCAACATTTAATCCAGGTAAATGAGGTGGAACAATTACAAAGAAACAAATAAAATTTAGTTAGATGCACCACACTGATTTGAGTTATATTCTGATAAATTGTACACACTTTAGGTTTTCTGTTCAAACACAAATATTGAATCCACTGATCAACGTCTTGATAAGATAATTACAACTTCATATACTTAATTCACTTTATAAAACTGTGAGCGAGAGTGATGTATGGCAGAAACACAGAGAGAGAGAAACAGAACATAATATGGGCTTACATCATGATCCCTCGTGGAGCGACATCACGAGCTACCACCGCGTAGCACTGGAAAAAAACTGGTCAAGACTGAGGGAGTGTGGTCCCATTGTGAGGGCTTATATAACACCCACCTAACGGGATTCCGGTGCTGATCCTCTATGGGAGGGGAGTACTGCCAACATTGGATCCTTACTTTCCCATTTGGCGAGAGAACCATCTCTGCCAAATGGGAGGGAACACAGAGTTCCACCGATACTATCCCACCCGACAGGTAACTTTTGTGCTTGTAGGGTGGCTACAATAGTATCCTATCCCCGCCAAACTCTGGGCGGAAGCAAGGTGTCCGAACATCCCCCACATGGCTTAGCCGCCATGACAGTATCTATAGCCACTTGAATATCTTAGAATCATAAAACAAATCTTTCCGCTTCACTCTCGCTACCTAATTGAAATTACTTAATCCTAAACTTATTCTAATTAAATACTACTTCTTAAAGTTCCTAATTATGGATCAAATGTCTTGTGACATCACATACCACACCATTTCTTCGCATCTGTAGAAGATTTCCATAAAGTCTGTTCCCGAGGTCTGTGCATGAGTAATTGCACGGCATCTCACTTCACAGGCGTTATTAATCTTGTTTTTTTACGTAGTTTCATTGAAGATTGGGTACATGTTCCGCATCTACCCGCAAATCTCGCTGATCTAATATATCGAATTTATGTCGCAATCACAGAAGTGGCTCCCGATGCGGTGCGTCAAGTTTGTCGAGAAACTGATTTCTCAACCAAAACGAGACTTTGAGGTAAACCTTGAGGTGTTCTGCTACGTAATGACACTTTTAACAATTCAGTAACTTATCTGAGTAAATTTCCAAAAGATTTGAAAGATCTGTTGTTCTTTTTTAAGAACCCTATATAGTGAATATCAAAATGTAGTCTATAAGATCCACGATTTCTATACGGCAAGTACTCACAATGTACTTTACCACCGGGAGTAGGAGTCTAAGATACAATCTATAATACCTTGTCTGACCGACCAATTTTAATTGATGTACGAGACTTGCTATCCATCACACACATGTTCCATTAAGCCGTTTCATGACTCAGTCTCTAACCTCCACCCCAATTAGTGACCACTGAACGAGAAAGATAATAGAAGTCATATATTATGAGTGGCAAGCTGCGAGTGGACTGGTAGCTCAGTAGTTAAGGTCTCTGACTAGTGATTGAAATGTCCCCGGTTCGAATCCTTGTCTCGGCGCGGCTTTTTATAAGCCCCTAACCCGTCCTTCACCTCTGACACAGCTTACTGTGTAATGGGAATTACGCCACATCGCTTTCGTGGTTCGGATTCCACGTTAAAATGTAGGTCCCACCCCCCCCCAAGTGCCAACAACACTACTTTTATCACTGATGCACACACACACCCACAGCAAATTCAAGCCAAGCATAGGTTTAACGTCGTCCTTGTTGACCCAAACGAACATACATACAGAATGGGTATGTGTGACATTTATTTATAACCTCTGTATCTTATTTCTGCCATTTGTTAATTATTTTGGGGTTACTACTATGTGTTTATTATTGTTTTAAATATAAGTGATGTGAATATTGGTAATTAAATGTAACAGGGTTTCCACAGATATTAGTATGTATAGCGAGCGGGTATTATTACTATCTTAGTCTGTAAACCTAGCTAGAGAGTATCTTTGGTAGAGAGTCGTGCGCTTGCGTTCGAGCGGTGAGGCTCGCGAACGAGTGATTGTTAAACTGTTAGAAAATGTTGTAGGGTATAATCTATTTAACGACTGCGTAACGTCGTGGTTGCATTTGAAAGCATTAAATTTAAAAGATACTATAAGAAATCTTTTTGATTATTTCGCTTGCATGGTGGTCGATACGGTGATAATATTAATAATTAAAAAGAACTGTCGGCTTGCAGTGTTAGCGGTGGTCAAAAGGGCCGACCATCCACAATCCACGACCATCCTTGGTTTAAATGTGGAGTCAAAATCCAGTAATAAAGTCATTGGTTTACGACATGCGCATAGATTCAAGAAAGCTAAGAGAAGGATTCCACTACAGACTAAATTAAGTAAAAGTTCCACATTTAAACGGGGGCAGTTCGCATATGCTGTACAAATAACTTAGTACAGGAAACGTAGAGGTGGATAGGACTTCATTCAAACTGACGAAAAGAAGATAACAGAAATAAAATACTAAATCAAATCATCAAATGCCGACAGTTATTCAATCTGGAAAATTAAAAAAAAAACACACACATTTTGGGGTTCAGTATATATCTACTTCTGGATGTGTGTTCCAGAGCAACTATTTGTGGTCTGACTTTTAATAGTAAGTGGCTGTTTCAAAGACCACTCATTACTTTCGATAGAGTATTTGCGACAGCTATTCATTTGTATGCTTCTTATATTTATTTTGTTTTTTTGTTTGCTGGTGTAACGCTGAAAGGTTGTCCGCATCTTGATCTGCCGTATAAAGAGTACTTGAGGGCTCATCAATAACAGCCCGTGACTCATGGCCTTGTTGAGGTGATGCCCTGCGGACAGATCGTCCCTGATTTGGCGCTCTCGCCTGGCCGGCTGTCCTTTGTGGCCGCGCGGGCCGCGTTTCCTTAAATGAACAGCGCGGCGGAGCGAAGAACAAAACGACACGCACAGTGGGCTGGGCTGCACAGCCCATCCACGGGAGCTAGTATCCCGGTGCTGCAAAGAACACTCTGTCCACTCTACACTCCAAGAGTCGTCTGTATCCACTCGTGCACACTTTCGTAACATGGTCCACTAACAAGTTGGTAGTAAACACAAATGGTAATCGCAAATAGTTGGCTGTATTGGTTCATGCAGAAGAGGTTAATACCACTGCATCAACGTAAAAGCTGCTTTAGATGTACCGCCGAAAGTTGCCGGGCTCAATCTGTGGATAGCCAGAATGACTTGTATGGATCAGTGGCTACCTACCGCAGAGACACTACCACCAGGTGGCAACCTCAACTCGAAGACCTGGAGAGCGTTAAATCGGCTGAGAAGTGGATGGGCAGGACCAAAGATAACCTGGAAAGATGGCTTTATCTTGAAGATCCTAATATTACTTGTGAGTTTGGGGCAGAACAGACCATTCAGCATTTATACAACTGCCCGCAGTGCCCACAAACCTGCACTCTGCAAGACCTCCTCGCCAGTGACAATACCAAACAAGTTGCTGACTTTTGGTCATCCATCATATGAACTCTTTGTTGTTGATTGATATTATTTTATTTATGTTATTGTTATTACTGTTTCTAACAATTTGTAAGCAGCGTTTCTGACACGAAATAAATAAATAAACAGGATTTGTTATAGCATTACTTTGAACTTCTCGCAGTTTAGTTTAAGATCGCACCATGCGGAATTTCTTAACAATTGGCAGAATTCCTTACTTTCCTATAGATCATAGCAACATCAGCGAATAATTTCAAACTATTATAAACGTTATCCTCAAAATTGTTTATAAAAAGTAACAAAAGAGGTGGTCCTACCACATTTCGTATTTACTATTTCTTTCAAACAGAATAATGTTAGTGACAACAATGATACGTTGATATACTATACCATTAATGTTAAATTATTTACACTAAAATATAATACTACTGTACGTAGTTATATGACACGCCATCGAACAGTTAAGGTACGTTATATACGTATCGATTTACTTTAGAAAATTTTGCACTAAATTTAAAAACCCCAAGTATGTATAAAGCATGATAATTTTCTCCAAATTACTGGAAGCTGATGCCGAGGTAGTTCATCCAAAAAACCACTCTTCAACCACAATTTTCAAAACAAACCAGAGAAAATGACCAGAAAAACAAGAAAAAAACACACATTTCTAATGGAGCATTAAAACTAACACAGCCAGGCTCCAAATATTAGCAACTAAAGCAGCAACTTGACATTGTAAACATTTACAATTATACCGCTGACACTAATGTTACACATCACTCCAAATTTTGTAATGTTTTTAACTGTTGGTCCCCTCCACCAAAAGTTGCTAAACCTCTGAAACCCATCTCACCGGAGAGAAATGAAAAATTATTAGCTGGTCTTAAAAGGTATTGCGAAGGAAAGCAAGCACCCGAAAAAAATTAGTCATATATGCCCTCCCTATAATAAAATAAACTGCTGGTGTATGTTTCAATAAATTGTTACTTTTGTTGGGTCAACGTTATGCGAGTAACACAATTAACAATAGATTTAATTAAAAACACCCAATCTTTTTTTCTATACTCGAACAGAACGACAGCTTGTAATATTATAGATCGGCAGCACTCTAGCGATCACAAATGGTGTTTGCTGATTACACGCTGAGCAGGCAGCGGATACAATGGCCCAGCAGGCGTTGACGACTATCGAACGCTCTGGTCACCGTTGCGAGCTATCGACCGTTTGGCGGCGGGTGTATTGTTATGGCTCTCAGCGCCTCAAGCTCGATGCCTTTTCCCCCTGATAGTGATAAAGCGTATCTCGTCACGAAACATCGTGTGCGGCCACATTAACTCAACGGCGCCGAGTATTTTGTTCCCGCTTTTATCCGTCACACAAAGACCGAGAATATGTAATTTTTCCATCGCAGCGGAAGCGAAAGTGGACTTTCTGTGTACGCGGCTGACGTTGTAGCGTTCACAGTTAATGCATGTTTCTCTTCGACCGACCTCTGGAAATAAAAATATTTGAATTAATGTGGCAGTTATACGCTCCCCCCTGTCTCTTTTGTCGTGTATAGAATGCGAGAAGGAGGGAAGGAAAATTCAACAGCTGAAACAAAACTTGTAAAGATAGTTATACACCACCAAAGCTTAGTTCCGTTTTGGGAATGGTCACGGGGTCTAGAACAGTTTACAAGTCACAAATAGTAATAAATAGATACACATATCAAGGCCGATTTAAACCAAAAATTCACTGCACAGAGTTTGAAAGTGATAAAAGGAAATTGATTTTTTGGGTCAAAAAATCAGTTTTTAGATCACAGATCAATCACGTGACATTATATGACTGAAATACAAACTTGGCCTGTATTTAACGTTACGTGTTCGCTCTTGAAGAATTCCTGTTGAATTTGAAATGTTAAATATTGAGTATTAAGGAGCTGTAGATATACTATCATTATACAGTGTTATTCCATGATGTTACAAACTTTCAGGAATGATTGATAAGGATAAATGTATCAATTTCAAAGGGGATTGTTATAAGCAAAGATCATACTGGTACACCTGACAGTGGAATACGGTGTTTATCAGAGACATAATACCCAGGTAGTATCACACTTGTCATGGGTCCACAGATGTTGTTCTAATATGATGGAGCCCCACCTCACTTTGGACTGAGGGTTTCTCGATCTCTTGGATTAGATATTCCCTGAAAAGCGTATAGGCAGAGGAGGTCCTATTCCGTGGACAGCATGTTCACCTGATCTCACCCCCAACTTGATTTCTTCTTATGGGGACTTGTGAAAAGTCTTGTGTACGAGACGCCTGTTGATACTGAAGAGGATCTCTTGGCAAGAATTCTTGCTGCCAGAGACACTGTTCAAACGACACCAGTGATATTAGAATGCCTACGACAGATTTTTGTGGGATCTTGCCATGCCTGTATTGACTCAGGGAGACCTCATTTTGCATAACTGTTGTGAATGTAGAAACTTGTACAGATAAATAGAATTCTTTATTACTGTACCGTAAACTTAGGATTTTCGGTCCCTCTGACATCACGTTACGTATGCCGTTACTAGTCCATCAATGGGGGAGATTATATGAAGGTATTGGGGAGTATTCAGTGGGAATTCGTCATCAGGATTCGAAAGCGGGGGCCTTTAGTTTGAGCGCTGCGCGAGGTTAAGACAGAACTTGAGTAGATTTTGCCCTTATAACTTTCAACTCGGTCGTTTTCGGACCAGGGTCCCTTCCCTCAAATTAATACATTTACCCTTCACCATCATCCCTGAAAATTTGTAATATCATCACGGAATCACCTTGTACAGTATGTTAAGACAGAAGTGGCATATATAGGAAAAGTGTCTGCGATTCAAATAAGCGTTCTAATTATGATTGCTGCATATTTATAGTTGTCAAGCCATTAAACGTTGTATGGCCTCGCAAATAAATTCTGTGAAAAGTGATTTGTGTTTTTGCGTGTAATCGGTACAAGGGGAGAATTTCTTGAGTACATTGCACCAACAAATGCAAGTTTTTCGAGAAACACACAACAGGTCTAGGTGCCTAAATTAATTGCCCAAAGAGTACTGCAATTGCCGTTTCCTGCAGTGAAGGAAATAGCACGTTGGCCTTGCTTTGCAAGTATCACAGGTTTGTGTCCGATTTTGGGCAAGTGAATTATTACTTACAAGTAACAATCACCTTGTAATATTCATATTTTATACATCTACAAATTCATATATGATATGTGTCAGATGTATATACAAATTTGGTGTGGCTGTGTTTTTGATAAATAAAGCTAGTTTCAGATCGCTTCGTTAAATTACGTTTTACAACCAACTAATTCAATCCAGACATCATCTATCCGTTGTGATCTACAACAACAGATTTTTGATTTATATAGTATATGTCTAAAAAAAACTGCCTGGGTCTCAGTGGTTAAGGCATCTGACTGGAGATCGAAAGGTGTCCCATTCGAATCCCGATGAAGGTTGTGATTTTAAAAAGGACCATAACCCGACCTTCACCTCTGGCACGGCTTACTGTGTACTGTGAAATACGCCAGAATGCTTCCGTGGTTATGATTCCACGCTAAACTGTAGGTCCGCTCTGTAGTAGCCATAGTTGTAACACGGAAAGTCAAACCAAACGACGGCTTAAACTGGTACTAGTTGGCCCAAATGAACATGCACACGTCAATATTTTTTTTTAAAATTTCCAGAAAAATAATAGTTTGTCTATATTTGGACATTAATAGTAACTACTACATTCTGTGTATTGAATGAACGAAATAAAAAACAAAATATTTTCGGTGATAATCAGCTTAGAAAACTGATTGCCACATATGTGAATTAGTACAGAGCAAACAAGTTTGGCAAGGCAATTTGTCAAGTTTTATTTTACGGTTTATCGTTGGTCGGTAAGTTTACGGCAAATAATTACGGAAGCACAGTTCTACGCAGTCACAGACGTAACCAGTGGTTGTAGCACAGATAAGGAGACACGTATTTCCAACGCAACTAAACGTTCACGGTGACGACGTATAAATCCGTTTGCTCAACCCGCGCGCTTTTAAAGAAGGCGGTGCGATAAAATCCGTGATTTTACGGCCCGCGCGCGGCTCCCGCGGAGACTTTAAACACGCTGCCTTTCCTTCAACACTTGTCCGCGCATCGGAGGACAGAGAGAGAGTGCGCCGTTTGCCGAGTGTGTGTGTGAGAGAGAGAGAGACGAAATATCAAAGCGAGGAAAAGTCGTTGCCGCTATCGGCGTCGTGTGATCTGAACAGAGAGCGTCGCGGGGCGTGCGTGGCGCCGCGTGGCGTCGCTTTGTAATTCGAGGGGACGCCGCGGCGGCGCACGCGATGCACAGTGGATGTGTTGCAAGTAGCCGCCCCTGCTAGGGGAGAATGAGGACAGCTGCAAAACGAGGGCAAAGCCGAAAACGGGCAGAATTAGTATGTACTGATGTACAAAACCAATTTGAAATAGATTTTACTGCACTTAAGGTGATGAAAAAACGACAGCTAACTTTTTTAGACTTTAATATCTCTTAAAGTATATTACCCATAAGTGAAAATATAGATGGATAACGTACAAGGGCACTTTTCCTTTAGCATAGGCAGACTTTCTTATACTTTCTACTTCCCTGGAATATAAAGCCAGGTGCAAGTCAATTTCATTCGCCATAGTGATCGGAATTGTTATCCGATATCCACCAACAAGTTGTTAATAAATTACACTGATTGTTTAAAGTCAGATCTAATTGATTATTTTTTTAACATGTTTATAATGTCGCGTAGTAGGGCTAAAATTTCAAGTCCAAATCAGACACGTCACTGGAGACAGCAAATTATTCAAATTCCGAAGATACCTCTGAGACTCAAGAGGAAAGAATGTGTGCCCGGGAGAGATATTTAAAGACCGTGCATTCATGTACGACTCTTCCCCCCCCCCCCCCCCTTTTTAAGTATTACTAGCCTCTGTAATTTCCGCGTATGTGTTAGTGTGGCTGAAGAGAAAGAGTAAAATTTCTATATTAAGGTTATTTATTAAGGTTTCACGGATTTTCGACGTCAGGGTCAATAGTGCCGGATGAGTATGGGGAACGTGGCCTTTTGAAACAACCATTTCTGTATTTTTATTTAAAGAAAACAGAAACAAAAGTCAGGAAGGTTGAACCGGATCAAAAACCCGTGTCCTTCTGAAAGCTTGGCCCGAATATTAACCACTTATCTAGATTTAATAGGATGTAGAAATTATGCAACGTTTCTACTAATAAGATGTTTTTGCACTACATGCAGTTTTGTGTAAACGGCATAGCTTGTCTAAATGGCTCAAATTAATTCAAAGTTTGCATGAACTGTTATCGTCAAACATTCGGAGCATCTGTCTGTCAAAATTCCCAAAAATATGTCAAAGTTTTTCTGAGGCTTGCTTTCTGACACCGGTTGAAGCACAAAAAGGATTGCAAGATAATTATAGGGCATAGCTGCTCAAAACTTAATTTCTGAGCAAAATAACCAAACATTCGATCGAACTGAATAAACGTAAATTTGAAAACAAGAAGAGGGACCATGACAGTTTGATTTTTAGACCCATTGAACAATGTAAACTAAAATAATACCAGACCGGAGTTGAGAAAGGAGGTAACTGGCAGGTACAGGAAACTATTACACTACTTTCAGGATCTCTTTATTAGCTTTTATTGATGTTAAGAGAAAGCACAAGCAATGAGTGGTAGTGTCTGGGCCGGGAAGACGCTGGTTCAAATTCCCGTCCGGCCATTCAGATTTCGATTTTCTAGTTTCCAGAAATCACTGCAGACGAATGCCGGGATGGTTGCTTCAAAAGGCCATGACAGAATTTCTTCCGGTTCTTTGTCTCCATACTTCTCTAATGATCTCGACGGCGAAGAGGCGTAAACCATAAGGAAAAAAAGATATTAACAAAACTGGGACAGTGAGAAACGGAAAAGCTATAGACTTATCAACTGATGGCTGCGGTATTTTCAATAGACAAGCTACAAAACCGAGCGAAAACGAGTTCTGGGAGCCGAGAGGGGATTTGAAGCTAAGGTCGCAGCCTTGGGTCTTCCATGGTTTCCCAAAATCACTCCAGGTAATGCCGGGATGCTTCCTTCAAAAAGGCCATGGCCGAATTCCTTCCCGTTCCTTGTCCCCAGTCCCATCCCGCCTCTAATGACCTTAGCCGTCGACGAGGCTTAAAGCAATAAGTAAGTAAAAAAAAGAAACTGGAAGGAATTCGGTCATGGCCTTTTAAAGAAAGCATCCCGGCATTCTCCCGGAATGGTTTGAGGAAACGATGGAAAACCGAAATCTGGATGCCCGGAACGGGATTTGAACCCGCGTCCTCCAGAATACGAGGTCCCACCACGCTCGGTGACTGAAATCACTACTTGTATCTGCCCAGCTCTGCAATCTTCGAAACACATAATTTCTTTCGATATCGACATCAAAAAAAATGCTGCCAAATGCAATACCATCCAAGCGAAATAAAGTGGGTGCTAGTTGGGTTATTTTTCTTTATGAACGAGAACTTAGCGATTAATGGAAATTGTTTGCGAAAATGATGAAAGGTGACATTTAGATAGAAACTTTGATCCAAAAATTTATAACAACGTGTGAATAGCCTGACGAGAGCCCAGCCACTAGGTGCTGGGAGCGCTTGCAGCTGTGCCTTGTGTCATGCTGATTGCCGCGCGCTCTTAAGCCGGTAAACCGCCCGCTCACTCCTTTTTTCCGCTTTGCTTTCAGCGGAAAAATCCGTTCCTCTGTGGCGCAGGCACGGCCGCGCATTCTGTCACGAGAATTCGATTTGGCCCCGGGATTATCCCGGCGGCGGCAGCGGCCTTTGTGACCGGCCCGCCTGACTCGAAATATGATATCGGGATCGCCTGAGGAAGCACGGTTAACGACCGTGTCACGTGTGAAGGAATGTGCCCAGGTTCGGCCCTTGCTGGAGTCTCCCCTCATTGGTTTGACCCTCGAGGCATTGCTGTGCAATCATTGATCGGCTAAGCAACTACACCAGTGTTTCCCAACGGGGGTGGTACCACCCACCAGTGGGCGTAGAAAAGATCTGAGAGGGCGCTTCTTGTCAAAGGCCAAGTTTGGAGGCCTTGAGGACAAACCACCACCTCCTGCTTTCCAGTATTATATCCAGTTTTAAGGGCTGCATCAAAGAAATTTTTAGCTTCATTTCCATAATCAAAAGAGGATTTAGTGCAGTATGCAGAGAAAGAAACAGATTGTCAACAGGGTGATTTGAGATTGTTGATGACAAATAAGGTACCAAATATCGAAAAATTAGTGTCATTACACCGAGATCAGAGCTGTAATTAATATTTTTATAATGTGTATTTTTTATGCAAACTGAGAACAATACTCAAACATTTTTAGTATCTTATAATAAAGTTATTTTAGAAATCCGTCCTTGTTTTTCTAAAAATGATGTTGTTGAATTCACCTAACCGCGACGCCATTCAATCATAGTTTTAACAAGAGGATTAAAGCCAAAAAGTTGCAGCACTATGGGCTACCATATTTATTGCAAGATATATGCACTTCATCGAAGTTTTGTAATCACCTGAATGGTGGTGTTAATAATTTTTAATATTTTATATTTAGTGTTATATATTTCTTTACAATGCGCATTTAGTATCATTTTTTTTATATTATCTATGTTTAAATGTAAGAATAATATTAAACACAATAATAACTCATGTTTCAATTTTTCACTCCAAAAAAATGTCGCTAGTGGGGATATATAATTTTATATTTGGCCCGCGGAGTTATGATGTATTACCAAAGTGGCCCGCGAGATCATTTGGGTTGGCCACCCCTGATCTAGACGAAACAATCAAACTTATTCTGCGTTAGATGACTGGCCTTCTTCACTAATTCAGGAACGAAATAATAGCACATGGTTGTAACCGGTCTGGTTAACTGTAGAGCATGGAAATGTTCCAAGAATCTTAATAGCTTAAACTCAAGACAAACTTTGTTGCACCGACGAAGCCCTATGGTTTCCAGTTACAATACCAAGCGGGTTTCGTTGGAATTATTGCAATCCTTGGGGCGCTCAACAGCTACATTCCCCCAGCTAAGTATAATGAAACAATAAGTCAGTCATATACTTAGTTAAGATGTGATAATGGGTTAGCCGCGTAGCCACTATATACAAAACAAATAGGTTGAAGATAACTGTGTGGAATCCGAGTGACGGACAAATCACATGAGGGTGTCGATCTGTTAGGTCGTCCGATATGAAGATACACACTATAGTATCCTTCTGGATGTCAGCAAGAGACTCAGGTCTATGATTTATGCCTTACGTCAAAAAGCCAGTGAATAGGCTAAGAAGAAATCGGTTATACTATTTCAAGAACACACCTCACGCAAAAGAAAACTGATATTTTGCAAATACCATCCTGCTTATAAAGTCGGAAGTAGCTTAGATAGAGACTGGGGTATAACTGGAATGTTATATTGTGTAGCCTACTTGTTTTATCGCACAGGGTAGTAGAAAAAGAAAACAATAATTCGTTCATAAGTTTCGAAGCTCTTACGCAGATACAGATGGCGGTAAGTAAATGAGAATGAAGAGTCGACAGTCCACGGTAAATTTTACTAAATATTTACAAAAAGAATGAAATGATTGCCATGAAATGAATAGTTCAAACAGTAACAAAAAATGTTGTGTAAGATCGAAGAGTTTCACGGCGTTGTATACCGGGTGTTAAAAAAGTATCGAATATTTTAGGAGCTGATAATAGGTCTATGCACCAGAACAATACATAAATGGTTAATATACATTCAGAGTCCATAGCAGGTGCGTAATGTGACGTCCGTCCTCTGCCCTCAGGCATCAGGAATCACGCACTCCTTGAAACTCTACTGGTTGATCCTGTACTTGCTGACATGCATTTGAAAACGCTTTCCTCGAATAGGACTAACCGATTTCAAAAGTATGTTTTTGCGACCCAATGTTTATTAGACACTTTTATCTTGTTTTGATGTATCCTATCACCTCCAAAATATTCGATACTTTTTTATCGCCCTTTTATTGATAAAAAATTCTCGAGCTTCCAACGTCGTCAAAATGTCACACTCGTGGAAAGTTTCAAGAGTCCAATTCTCTGCCCTCACTTTCTACCAACTGTAGTGAAATAGAGGGCTGGTACCCCGGTGTTGTCACGTGACCATCATTACTGAGACCTGAGAAGGGCCTTTTCCGAATCATCATAACTCAGTTTATCTTTGCAAATATTTACGTCGGCTGGAAGTAAAGGTTTTATTTAGTTTCCACGATCATATTTCCTCATCTTTCCTTAAAGTAAAATAACTGGTAGCAAGACAATGATGTTTGGAGCAGTAATTATATCCAAACGCTCGGCCCACGTGCATAAGATACTATAATCGCCTGAGCATAATCCTAGTTGAGCCGGCCAGTTCCACCGTCTGGACTGAGTTGGCCTGAGGGCTGGCTGGAAGCCCGAGGTTTTCCCGTCAGGTGCAGTCAGCTGACTGGCAGGCTATTAAATTAACAGCCGACGGCTTCGCCGAAAATTGGGATCCACCGACGCACGCCTTCTCAACGTCGCAACAAGCAGGAGGCTTCCAGAAACAAGTACACACATAGCCCTGGTCTTCAAAGTAATCAGGAAATAATTTAAATATGGCAGTGCTAAGGAACGTGCCATGACGCATTCTATTAAATAAAGTGTTAACATTGTGTTCATATCCATCTGCCTCCAAATAAATATTCACCTTTTTGGCAGACGGCTGGTGTATCAAAGCACGGCTAACAGTTTTGTGGTTTCACTTGTGACATTTAAAAATATTGGAATTCGATGTTTCTACCCGCTCATTTGCGATGACTATTGACTTTCACGAAACTACCGGTTTTTTAATAAAATTTTTGCTCTTTATTTTTATCACACAATATTTCCATAACTTATTTTGAAATTACATCTTCAAGTCTGCATAACGAATTTAGGTCAGACTCATTAAGCGGAAACGTTAAAAAAAACTAAGATTCCTAATCATTGCTATGTTCTTAAGACACCATGTACTAATCGCTGGAAGCACACGCTAAAAAAACAAATTTTAAATTATTAGGTGCTACCCGCGACTTTGTATGGGTAGACTTAGAAATTTATTGCTAGAATTGGATATAGAAAGCTCTTAGTTACGTAAAACGTATCCCAAAAATCACGGATTGGGGATTAAACAAACTGCGAGAGAAAAAAGCGTGAGCGACCGATATAACATTACTCGTGCTATTCATCTGTCTGTTACCTTTCAGTTAAATTTCAAAATTTCAAGACAAAGTATGTTATTTACCCCGAAATAAGTATCCTTTGCCCTTCCTAATCATATTTTCTTTTCGAGTTTTTGCATGATCGATTTATCAGTTTATTCTTGAAAACGTAGCAGATAGAAACACAGATATTTTCGCATTTATTACAGACTATTAGTATAGAACTGTAGATAAACTGTTAGGTTTTTTTTTTTACGCCTTGTCGACGGATAAGGTTATTAGAGGCCAGATGGGACTGGGGACAAGGAACGGGAAGGAATTCAGCCATGGCCTTTTTGAAGCAGGAATCCCGGCATTCGCCTGGAGTGATTTGGGGAAACCATTGAAAAAACCAAATCTGGATGTCCGGACTGGGATTCGAATCCACGTCCTCCTGAATGCGAGGCCAGAACGTTAACCGTTCACAAGCTGTTAGTGTAAACAAATCAATATATTTCTTTTTTTATTTTCTCCTGTACCCAGGGCCGGCGTTAGGGGGGGTTAAGCGGGGCAAAAGTACCCGGGGCCCGGGCCACCGAAGGGGGGCCCGCCGGCCTGGATGCCTAAATAAATAAAAATCAAACACAAATTTTAAAATCTGCACCAATAATTTTGAACATTTTTGTACTAAAATTTTCGGAATTTATATATATATAAAGTGTAAGGGGGAATCCATAAATACCTGAGGTGAAATAGGGGGGGGGGGTAGGGTCCGGCGAAATATCACCAAAGGGAGGGGGAGGTCTTCAGAAATCTAACTTGAGGTTTTGGATGGGGGTCCGGAAATCCGGAAAAACACCTTAAGTAATTTATGAATGCCCCCTAAAGTAAAAATATTTTCGGGGGGGGGGGGCTAAGATCGCTTACCCGGGGCCCGAGAAGCCTAGCGCCGGCCCTGCCTGTACCAAAAATACACATAACTCTATTTATACATCTTTGTCACTCTCACCTTCCATTATTACTTCAAAAATTATGAACATTCTCACTGGGTGAACTCACGATTGCGTGACATTAAACATCCTTCAAAGACCCATGTCGAATATTCATTTCTCTGAAAGAGCCGTTGGATGATGTTTTAGTGATACTAGTAGAAAGAGTTATTTCGAAATCTGTGCTTATACTTTACTTTCCGCGCCTTATTTCCATATTCGTTTTTTTCTACACCACCAGACTATCGAATCACACGCTCTAATGTACTACTCCGCTTCTCGCGTTGCAGCCTGCCGTATCCCAGTCAGTCAAGTAGCAACTCTGCAGCACACTTTCAAGGAACTAGCCTCACTCATAACCAATACTTCACATACTCCATGCATCAGATATTTTCTCTAATACTTTAAGAAAAGTAGTTAAACCATAAACACACTTCGTGTGGGGCTCTGCTTTGACTAGAACGTAGTTGATTATACCCTGCAGATGGCGTATTAACTTTTCCGAGTACGGTTTTTTTTACGATTTTTTACTTATATTTAGACGATTGACGGAATAATTAACCGGTTCCATCTTAAAATAAAAAAAAATAAAAGAACACAAAGAACGTTAATACGGTTCAAGTCTTACCATCGAGAAACTGAAAAAAATTACAGATGTAAATCTTTTGTGTAGATTGCCCGATATTCTGAGTTTATCTCGCGTTGACTGTAAACTTGGAGCCTGTGTACCAACAGTTCAGATACATTAAGAACAAAAGCGTGGAACTAGATTTAGCAGAGAAAAAATCTTTTCAGATAAAATGACAATTAAGAGAAATATAGACTTACATAATGTCTACGATTTCTGCACTGATCCGATATCAATACTGTTTAATGTAAAAAGAGAATAATTGTAGAAGACCAGTTGGCAGCTCCATAGCGTCCGAAAAAATCTATTCCAAACACTCGCACCCTTGCTTACGATGGAAAACTTTCTCTTTGTGCTTAACACTCAATACTATTTCTCTTTGATGTTCCCCTTCCTATTTCTTCCCTCATCGCCCATTTGACATCCAACATACGACCCACAAGCCATTCTCTCTCCTTGTATGCCAGTAACTTCTATCCATGTTGTTTAAAACATCCTTTAGATGTTGTTAACTTGAAATGAATACAATATGCTGTTTCATCATAATGTTGTAATTCGGAAGAGTATGTCTGAATGGGTAGTAACCGGGTTTCACTCTCTCCCATTTTTCGTACATTCACAACGGAAACTCTGTAGTCAGAGACATCAGCACAGAAACAGTAACACTTACATTTACTTGCGTACTTTGGAAGCGAAGGGAAACCACACAAGTTAAACTTCCCAAGACAGTTGCAATCCATAGATAGCTATTTCCTTGGCAGCCGCCGATGTCGATGTTGAGGTCGTCGGGAATGACACTCAACATCATCACATTAGCAGTGAATATATTCCGCCGATTCAAAATAAGCAGTCAGTAATTACGACGACTTGGACTTGCATTTCATGCCGAATCCGATGGGTGATTGCTAGTACTTATTTCCAGTGCTGTATTTAGGGAATGTGATAATGATTTGAAAACACACAGGTCATATCTAATCAAGAAATTCTTCGAGGTATTACTACAGAAAACACGATGTCAATGATAAATTCAAAAAGTAAAAAAACGATAAACAATTTTGTCGAACGTCCTCCAAAATCCACTCTCAAAATGTCACCTCACATAACTTGAATCTATACAACACATAAACGTTCCAGGTAGGGGCTTAATCGGTGCCGATGTTTGGTAATTACTTATTTCTCTTCCACTGGGTCATTACTGATCACTAGTACGAAATACTCCTAAAACGACTGCTAATCAATACCCCAAAAGCATAGTGTATCCATAGTTTGTCAGTAATTTTACGCAGGAGAGAGATTTACAGTTGATGCTTTTTTCTGTTCTCAGTTGCAAGTCTTGTTGCTTTCACCCAATCTATGCCTTGCTTATCATTGACAGTTCTCTTTCTTTAATGTGGTTTGGTTCCTTGCTATGATATATCTACTGCGTCATTATTTTTTCAGTGAACGTAAAACTATTCCGCTTGGACGTCAGAAAACAAACATAACACGTAATTATAACGACGACTACTTCATCCCGGCATAGAGCGAGCAACAAAGAGCTACCAAGCAAAGTTTTCATCCAACTGCCGCGACCACTTCCGGTTCTAACAAGCCTCCGTGTTTCTCATAAAAACATGGAAGCCAACGGCACTCATAAAGGAAAAAAAGATAGAGTGTGTCAAAGGGAGGGAAAGAAACAGAATTAATGCTTCCGTCACATTCTTACGATAAATAAGATTTTTATTTTTCTAACTAGCAGAAAAAACATCTCATTATTATTAAAACAAAAACTAAATTATTGCTGTTATAGATGGGTGATATTCACGACTATTTTGTTTATCCAGATTTTTTTTAAAAAATGTACTCTTCCCACGTTTTATCAGTTACAAACGTGTAATAACATGGATTTAACATTTCAGAAATGTTCTTTATTTTTAAGTGAGTTGCACAAAAACTGAGTTCTAAAATTTGAGTTCAACGAGGAGCGTTAATTTTACTGACTGTTTTTTATTGTACCTTTGCCTTTCCATTGGCTTCCCGACAGGCATATATATTATTTTTAAAGTCCGTAATAACTTAGTCGAATTACTCTAAAAACCACACAAGGTTTCTTTGTTCTTTTTGCTTGTGAAAGGCAATTTTTGGGGATTCGTGCTGCCACCCATGTAACGACAAAGATTATGAAAATTAAACGGCCTGTAAACAGTGACAGATATGGCTGTAGATCCTGCGACAGGATCTCTAGGAATATTATCCGGTCATTACTCCTGTGGTCCTTCATTTGAGTCAAACCGCCTGGCTGTAAAAACTACGCGGCGGAAGCTGTGATCTCGCAGAACTGGTTCCGCAGGCAGAGAAAAAAGCTACGAACTAATTACTTTTCAAGGATCTGTCAACGTCTACGCAATTCCTGCAAGAAAACTCCATTATATCTTTGATTTAATGTATTATTCACTTCTAGTGACCGATTGACTGCTGATTGGGTTGACAGATAGTCTGTTAAAGAAATTACGTGGATAAATTTATAAGCACTCTCCATCAAACAGCGCATTAAAAACGCTTTATCTGTAACACAAAACAAATTTTGTCGAAATTTATACGTTCTGATCACGCTTGTCATTCAACTGACATTTTACTGATAGTTTGTTTTTACTTCAAAAAACGCAACAAAATCTCTTTCGTGGGATCCTTTTCGAGTAATTTTATTAATGGATTTTAATTTTATTTCATGCATTTCTATCTGCGAATGGTTAGCAAAATTCTTTTTACGCATAACGGCTAATTTATTTTTATAAGTAGAACAGTTGGGAAAAAATTTGCAAAACAAAAATAAAAAAAGGTAGGCCTACAATTATTTCAAGAAGGTACTTGGTCACCTTTCTTAGAAATTATTTTTTATATATTTGACTGTTCATATGAACACCCGTTTTTTTATTTTGATAAAGTTGATATAAACCCAAAATTTTAGTTGAAAGAGATAAATGAGTTTATTTTGACGTCGAAGCAGTTTCTATGGAATAACATACATTTGAAGATGGTCACGATACTGCCAACGCAAAGACTGAACCTGAAATTTTGGTAAAGCTAGACTAATCTCTAAAATTCAGTACAACACGCCACAATAGCAGGATAAAAATGTATTTTTATTATTAAAAGCTAATGCGAACGAAATCATTACTCAACTTGACTTTTTTCTTTTTTTTATCAAGTAATAAAACTGACCTTGCGATCCAAAATTCAAAAACTGTGCTCCAATTCATAAATAATTTGGTTTTTATCCGTTCTAGTAATTAGATTAATTAACAGCAGCTTTTTATATTACCATACTCATATCGTACAACGCAATCATTCAATTTGGTAATTATTTTCTGAACTTCCAACAAAGATATAAAACAGAATAAATATTATAGCGGAGAGCAAGGATTTGAAATATACGTTCAAACTCATTGTAGTTATTTGCTGGATAACTTGAAACGAAACGGATAAATAAGAAGTAATATGAACAGCTTGTATTCTCGTAAATATCAATAACAAAGGATAACTTCCGTTTTAACAATTCTAACATTTTTCACATTTAACTAAACCTGCTACTGATAAAAAGTCAAGTTTAGTACTTCTTTAAAAGCGCAACGTAGTTCTTCCGTGCCTCTGATCATACTATATAAAATTTACGTCTCGTTTTGTTTAAGAGATATTAAAGAAATCTTCTTCAGAAAAACGGCTATTCGAAGAGAAATCACAACCAAGTTCTGACAGGGACCGTAATAGTGGCCATTTGAAACTTAAAATTTATTATAATTTTGAAAACTGGTGCTGGAATGTTCGTGATCCCAAAAATGCGTGACACTTACCCTCTTAGAAATACAATCATCATCATCATCATCATTTTCATCTTTAGCAGCTTCCAACCACTGATCTGGTCTGATTGTCACAAAAGCCTCTAGAGGGCTTCTTATCTATCCACCATCTCTCTTCTTTTACTGTCATCCAGTTCCCTCGTTTTTCCTCAACACGATTCTAAATTCCTTTCGCTCATCAGTCCCACGGTCTTCCTCTTGGCCCCTTCCCTTTCAGCCCCATGTCAAGCATCTTCTTTGGTATCTTCTCCTCTTCACAGACCATACCACTATAATCTTGATTTATCTATACTTTTTTCTAACGTTTCATCCTTTGTCAACTCCCCAATTTTCTCATTCCTCCTTCTCGTTACTCAAACTTTATTTCTCTGAAACTTCATTTTCATAACTTGTACTCTCCTTCTCTTCTTAGAAATACATTTTTTTTACTATACTCTTAAAATAAACGTGTAAAAAACAATGAAGTTGCGCAATCGAAGAACTTGAAGAACCATCAATTTTTTTAATTCGTATTCTTTTTCAGACAATTAATTAATAACTTTACGAAACACAGGTATTAATTTTGATTTTTAATTTTTTATTTTTATTATTAGCAAGGGAAAATTTTATTCTACTATCGCAATATAGAGTATTCCTGCTTTAAAGTCTGCTGGAATAATCTCACAGTGATACTTTGTGATACATTAGTGGTACAGAAGCTTGTCGTTGGAAGGAACTACCGGTTCTGAAAGCCCAGATTACACGCCTCAGAGCTTGTTTGGCTTCAGCAGGATTTTTAATTAGTGATCCAACATTAAAACACGGCGCTGCCGGCCAATTTCGTCAATACAAATTAATTTTACGTGTATACATGGAACATTCATTACGCACCAGCCGTGGAGTGGGTAGACACGAAAATCTCATTATGGAGAGAGAAACGAGAACGAAACCTATAATTTAACGTCTCATTGAACGAACTAATTAGGTAAGGGAAAAGGTACTCTCATATATTGTTAAACACACAATGAAGTAAGGGTTTGCTTAAACTTTTTCATTGCTATCCTTCCCTGTGTAGTAAGTTAATAAAACGGTCGTAACTTGTCGTTTACATTGTCCTTAGTAATAGAAATCGATTACCTAAAAGCAGTTACTTATAATGAACAACGTTTGATAAAATCTGTTATAAACATCATTTGACAATCAGATTGGCACAAAACTTGAACAATTATAAATCACATATTTTGCGGGTACAACGCCACAAGTTAAATACTTTAACTACCGGACAGTGTGGTGAAATATATTCACCATCTTGATAGTTGGGTGAATCTGCATTGTCAGTGGTTGCATCTTTACAGTATGAAGGTCTCAGGTTCAATCCTCCGTCTCAGCTGCGTAATAAAGCTAAGAAAATATATACAATGTTTTAAAACTTAACTATTACCTTTCGATGTTCTTTATAACGATTTTATTGTGAGAACCAAGACAAACATCCTTCAAGTTTTGAATCAGCCGTTCACTTAAAAAATCACACACACAAAATAAGGAAACACGAAGTCACGTTTTCTTCTATAAGTTCGATGCTTGGTTTGGAAAATAGTTGAAAATGTTCACTCTTTAATCAAATGTCACATATTATTCGCTAACAGAGTTTTTGATGATAACTGTAAGATCCGTATGAAGAAACTAAATGAAATGAAACTTAAGACTAAGTAAACAGAAATTATTATAAATTAGTAAGTAAAAGTTAGAAGGAAATGCATTGTTAGTATCTTCTTTTCGCAAGCTGTTTATTGTACCAGAAGTATGGCAGAAAATTAAATTCCTAGTGACATCTCAAAAAATTCGAATCGAAGAAATAAGGGAAGTTAAAGGTCGATCTACCAGCTTTAAATCATTTTTTACACGTCCAATGTGAGGGAGAAAAACCCAGCTGGTTGATGCGGATATAACGTCCCCTTTTCGGAAATTCAATCATTACTTACCCGTCACTTCCCATAATGATATCCTTGGTATTTACTGACATGTTTAAGCTACTATGTAGTTTCATCAAAATAAGCCCATACTTGACTCAAATCTGTGTCCTCATCAAACTATACGTACCAACAAATTTTTCTGTTATAGTAATATACCTGTTATACTGGTGATAAGATATATGAAAATCATTTGAAAAAGAATTTCAAATTAAAATTCTTAAAAGGTAAAACCAGGCGGGTACCAGAAAGGGTGGAAATGAGTGTGCAGGGAAATTGCCACACAAATTAAATTAAACTAATTAAAAATAATGTAAAAAAACTAATATTGTTCTTCCAGTCTGACCCTAATTGTTATAGTTAGCTAACTAGCAGCTGTAATAATTTCTTCTAAACGGCGGCTAAACTTATATATCTACAGAATTTGACAGGAACAAACTGCGGTTGCAATGTCCCTATACATTAAAAAGTGATACGTGTTTGTTCCGTTACATTGCTTTCTCATATCCAGTTTGCGAATTTAGTGTCGATATGTAATTGTAATTCCGCTCGCATACTACAAAACCAACATCAAAAGCTAAGTGAAAATAGTTTTTGATATGAATTGAGTCTGAATCCACAAGCATGCCGAAAGTCTAAAAAAATTTGTAAGACTTGGCACACCAGCTGCCATAAGAAATAATTTATTAACCTTATTGTGCTTTATTGATTTTCAAACACATGCGCCAGTTGTTTTTGTAGATCATCTTCCAGAGAAACAAGAAAATGCATTTTTATAAACATATTTTTGAGAGTAATTCCGTTTTTATTTTTCTTGTTATTTCATAACGTCCTCGTCAAAAGCATCATAACAGAATTTCTTTATGTATGTAATGAAATTGATGGAAGAAAAATTGCACTGCAGTTTTATATAATGCTTTTCTTTTCCCCTTAGACTAAAAGAAATGACACAACAAAACTACCACTTTGTTCTGCTCTACGTAGTACTTATTCTAACCTCCACCATGACGCTTACGTACAACCCGCTAGAGTGTTTACGCTATGTAAAATCACCATAAATCTATAGTTGTCCTAAAGTATATTTCAGATTTATGAAATCTCAGTAATTAATGCTAACTTAGTCCACAACCCGAAGGATGGTAGGATCTTCATGGAGAAGGCAGACTAAGCCATTGTGTCACAGGTAGAATAGTCTGTTGCTTTCCTCTGGTACCTACAATTTAGCCATAGCGTAGCTCATATGATCAATCACAACTCTTACAAATTCCTGGCGCCAGAAGGATTTAAACCCGGAAGCAGACGCCGAACTTCTAAATGCCAGTGCTTTAACCACTGAGCTACCAGACCGCTCAATTAATTCTAGAATTGATAATATCTGAATCATTAGTCCACCCCAACAAATTGGTGGATGACACAGAAAAATCTTACTTCCATTTACTGACCATCCGTGCTACGCTGTAAATTATAATGGTGAGATTACATCTATGGTAGGAAAAGAAATCTGTATGTTGTATAGAATGAGTGGATAGATAAGAACCACTCTGTAATATTACATGGCACTCGCATCAGCCAGGAGTGACTTATGGAACGAATTTGGTTGGAACAAGGGAAGCGCGTTTTGAGTGCATCCCACACTAAAGTTGGCTCCGGTTGTCTACAAGACAGACTGTGCACATTCCGAGTTAATCTACACAAAAGCACCCGGACACGTGCATTCATAACGGAGGAAAACTGCTTTGCTCGATATATGGGAGATTCAGATAGATGATGGGAACAATCAGGCGAAATGGATGTCACAGATCAACACACAAATTATTTGACTCTATGAATAGGAAATCGAATAAACGAAAGAGTTAAATGTGATTTAACAACTTAGGCACAATATTTTATTGCGAATGACTAATGCTTTGAAGAGAAATGTGCTGTTGCTTTCTAGCATAATAATAGCTGACATAGTTTCAGTTTTAATTGCCAGGACGACAGCTTTTCCAGCCTAAGTTTTCTTTAGAATCTGCTGAATTGTTTTTCGTAGTGAATGAGGCACGAAAATGGAAATTTACGCAGAACCATATAAAATCGCAGGCTATAGCGGTTAATTTTTTTTATTTTCTCGCTTTACCACCTTGTTTATGATTGGATCAGACGTCGGACAGGCCAACAGAAGGTAATATTAATTACAGAAGGGCCGTAATATATCAATAGGATGTTTCCTTGATTTTCCTCACTCAATCGTACAAATAATTGCATAGTTCCAGTTTCTATGACGTAGTTAACTACGTATTTTGAACGGAGTTCTTCATATACAGTTTCATCATTTGAGAAGATGATTAAGGCAATAAACTATCGAATTTTCTCTAGTCTCAAAACTTAATAATTCTTGCACTTCTTCATAAAGTTCCAAAGTTCAGAAATTAAAAATCATCTAAACATCTTCTGCACTAAACATCAGCAACTTTTAGAAGCAGAATAGCTGACTCGTCTCTGATACTGGAACACAAAACTATTATGACATACTATGTTTAAGTTAAAAAACTAACTCAGTCCACAACCCGAAGGTTAGTTGGATCCTCCCCAAGGAGGCATACTAAGTCACCGTGTCAAAAGTAGGACGGCCAGTTACTTTCCTCTGGGACCTACAGTTTAATGTGGAATCCGTAGCTCATACGATCAATTACAACTCTTAAAAATTCCTGGCCCCACCGTAATTTGAACCCGTGACCGTACACAAAACTTTAAAAGCAAGCGCCGTAACCACTGTGCTATCAAACCGCTCTCGTTTAGGTTATGAATAATTAAAAAAGAATACCAATTTGCAAGCCCTCTCATTACCATAAGGCCAAACGTGATGCACCAACTGTGCGATTAAGTAATAAATTAGGATTGATTTTTTCTTTATATCAAACACAAAAGCGGTGAATTTCATACAGACACTTACAAATTCAGTTTCTCAGCAATAATGGACAAGAAAACAGGCTGCGTAGTAGTTCCAGCATCAAACTGATTATGTAAACGATCAAGTTAGAAGCAAATTTCCCAGATTGCAGTTAATAACAACAAAACCTTAAACATCATGAGTCGCGGATGATAAAAAAACGTCACCTTTGTGCCTGCTTATTTGTAAAGAAATAAGTATTAATTTTGTACCCTTTATATCTGAGAAGAAAAATTAGAATCTAATGTCCGTGTTAAATATATTTCTTTTAGCAATTCCCGTTATAGTTTGTGGAGCATAAGAGGACGCCGAGAAAGATGTTTGGAAAAGATAATCATTTACAAACACTTCCGGTTTAAAATATGCTTATCAATCACTGGAACACGTATGTAAGTAAATATTCACTTTCTCGCTCTGTTTGTAATTGGGAAGGCCAGGCGCAAGGTCTTCTACTTACTTGTAGTGTATAAGAGTGCATTAATTAGGAGGGTACGACAATCAATAAATATGGCCTTTCAACAACCTCTCACTGGAAATGCTCTTTCTGGTTTGAATATTTGATTAATCAATTTTTATTAATTGGTAGTGAAACTATATCATTAAAAAGAACACACACAATCGTAGTATTTGTAAGTAATTTAATATAAGCTTATGCAGGTAACTAGAAAATAACTTATCCAGTAAGTCTACTTCGAAAGAGTTTTTTTTTTTTTTTTTTGGTTGCATGGAGAAATTTTTCCAGTGAGCTTGAATCACTCGACTGTTATTATTTACAACGATACTGTTTGCAACAAATATGATTTTAAAGCAGAATAACAATAACGAAAAGAGCCTTCATGTAAAAAATGAATCTTTTAGCTTAAAATATTGATCTAGGAGTCAGGAATAACTTTTTAAAACCCTATGTGTGGTACACAACACTTTAAGGTACTGAAGCATGAAATTTAGGAATAAGGAAAATTGGAGTATTCGAAATATGGTGTTACAGAAGGATGCGCGAAAATTACGTTGACAGATAAAGTACGAAATTAACGTGTTTTGAAGATAATGGGTGAGAAGAGAAGTGTGTGTGAAAGAGTCTTACAGAAAGAAAAGACATGATGGTGGGTCACATTTTAAGAGATGCGGGCTTGGTTAAATTGTTAGTGGAGGGAACAGTCGAAGGTAAGAACTACAGAGGAAGACAAAGATTAGAATATATGAAGTAGATAATTGAAAAAGGAGGTCGTAAGGCGTATGTGGAGATGAAGATGTTAGCACGAGATAGGAACGGATGAGGATTGCATCAAACCAGTCGGGAGACTGATGCCAGAGAAAAATGTAATAAATTAACATTTAAAATAATAGGGTATGTAATCCTAGTTTAAAATTTAAATTTGTGAGTTTATCAATTACCAAACTTCCCTGATGTGAGGTTTTTCACAGGATCTAGTAATGTTCTGTGGAGAAAATCTATATATATAAAGATGAATGTATGTATGTTTGTTTGTTTGTTCTTCATACAAATCCACAGTTTTCATCCGATCCCGATGAAACTTTGCACACTTATCCTTTGAAACAAGGAGAAAACTACTGTGTACATTTGGCTGAAAAATTATCTGTATAAATAATACATGTTGTTTTATAATTTCGAAAAATTACTGAACGGCGATAGACAGACGCGTTGGATATGGAGGTCTCTGTACTGCTTTTTCCGTGTAGCGGTCAGGTAGCTCAGTGGTTAAAGCGCTTGCTTAGATGTTCGGGTCGTGGTATCTTGTTCAAATCTCCTTGGAGTCAAAGATTTTTAAAATTGTTTTTTATCGTAAGAGTTACGTCTGGACCGTCGGTTATTCGGATTGAATGTTAAACTGTAGATATCAAATGTAGGGGGGCAATGCGAGGTATATCGTAGGTAGTCTTGCAATGCTGTAGGTGTACATTTTTTACGTTATATTGATCCCTCAGGGGTGATTCGCAGTCAGTGTGTCTTTTTGTTACGTTTTGATGACTAAATGCCTATACCGAATTTGGTGGAATTTGACAAGAAAATCTGTAGGGAGGGCACAGGAACTTTTTTTTCGGTATGATTAACAGTTGTAGTCACGAAATTTTGAGAACTTATCGAATGGTGACAGAGAAACGGATGTGTGTGTTAGTCTATAATGTTGCGTCGGTTGCTCAAGCTGTGCTTCTCGCGCATTATGTAAGTGTATAATTTGTTAATAAATTTCGTTTAGAGAAAAAACGTATTATTTGGTATAGATGTCGATTTTTTCTGTCCCATTACTTTGTGTCTGCTTAAATATTTGTGGCACCAATTTATTTTGCCTTCTTTTTTGACATGCCTTGCGGGCGTAAACTGGCCTAAGTTGTAGCTCTAGCAGAGCACGAGCAGCTAAAGTTATTAGAACCCAAGAATCGGATGCTCATGCTGAAGAAAGAAGAAAAGACCAAGCTGAAATAAAGTTGCCCTTAGTTAACCCCCCCCCCCCCCTCATCCCGTCACCTACGTTTGTTCTTCTGTTTTTAAATATGTTGTAAACTGATTCTCTTCAAGAGACAGGTTTCACAGTAGAATGATATAGTGATGGCTTTCCTGTCATATTATGCCGACTCAATGTTGTTTGGGCTCAATTCTTTGTTACCAACAAATTTCTATATCCAATTCTGGCAAAGAAATTCTTAATCGACGCGTACTAAGTCGCGGGTATCAGCTATTCTTTATAAATATGCATTTCCTGAAAAAAAAAATCTCAAATGGTGTAGTTCTTTATGGAATTCGCATACTTTATGACAGAACTGAATGATCAGAATAACGACCGTTTGTGGCTTGAGAGCTGTTGGTCTATAAAACAAGGGATCTGGGCCTGATTGTTACTGGTGCCCAGACGTCGTCATAGCGAGACGGATGGCGTCGCCCGTTTTAGGAATCCCTTTAGCATGACAAATGCGCCCATTGAGTGAGGCCCAACCCTTTCCGGTATCGCTGGCGTCAAAAAAGAATTCCACATTGCTCATTAAACTCGCCCCTGTCCGCGTCCGGCCGCCCTACGGCGGCATTGTGGCTCGAGAAGAGGCGAGGAACAAAGCCAGCGGCTGGCGGCAGACTGTCGGTATACTGCGTCATCAGATACGCTGGCCCTACATTACACAACGCAAAAAGGTTATATGCGAGCATGAGTTAAAACATGCTGTCAGCGAAAGAACAGCGTATAAACTAAATTTTATTTTTCAGCTAGTTATCTGTACTCGTATACACCTCAAACCAATGTGCGAATTTTTTCTGTTCCGGCCTTATAAATGCTTAAATACAAATAGAATAATATTAAAAATGTCCTTTTCTGCATTTTTATTTGCTGTGGCATAGGCAAGGCTAAGAGCTTAAGTACCTGACATAATACCTTATTATAGTATGAGAATTCATTTTTTTCCTGGACCAGAAGGAAAATGTCATCTGTATATTAAAATTGTCTGATAGTGGATGTACTAGTCTATGTTTTTCATACATTTCGGACGAAGAAAGACCACGAACTAATGCTATGATTTTTATTGTATCGACAAGAATCTTATGGTGATGGTTGTTAATTGAGTAAATTACTTCTAAATGAAGGCGCTATGAATTTGTATTTATAAATAAGCGTCATAAAGTTATTAACGACGTCCTTAACGTTGATTCTTTGCTCACTATGATAAAAATACATCAAACTAAAAATTCAAAAAAGTCGATTTTTTTTTCAATTCCCAATAGATTGGCAGACTTGCGCAATGATGTACATTATTAGCATCGTATGTGTTACAGTAATCTATGGTACAATATGACAGCGCTGAGCGTAATTTATTACTGTATGTTTTTTGTGTCATTTCTGAGTTTTTACACGGAAGACATACACGAAATCCTTTTTTTTTATGAAACAATGATCTCTGTTATATATTTGCGTTAATTTTTAACAGGTAACAATACATATTTCTTACATAATAAGTAGTAGTGAAGTGTATATTTCCCCTTTATTAAGATGTGATATCTCTGAAACTAAACGAGATATCTAAAAAAAATTATTCTTCATTTTCGATTTGTCTTATCGAGATCTATAAGAATCAACCATCAAATCTTTAAAATTTCAGTGCCTCGGATATCGTAGAATTGCACTGTGGCTATTCTACAACGCTTTAGGGACAACGATGTGTTGCCTCATTTTGTTAGAGCCCGTGAAGATTTTGTGTCACCTTATTATTTGCACTCCATTGTGTTGGCTTTGTTTTTGAGACGTGCTGGCCATATCTACAGCAGTGAACTAAGGGAGCTTCCATTAATTACGTGAGTTGTTTTTTCGTAAATCCGGATCCCTTCCCTTTTTTCTCTAGTGAGATGGTGATATTTCACCGTACTCCCCCCCCCCTTTTCCCCCTAGCGTGAGATCGTCCTCGTAATTTTAGAGACCCTTTTTTTTAGCTCTACTGTTTGTTTGAAGGGCGACAATAAATAAAAGTTGACGTGAGATTTCCTTGGATACCTCCCCCCCTGGTGACATTTCGCCTGACCCCCCCCCCCCTTCTCATTTGAGCTCACGTAATTATTTGACGCCCCCTAAGGCTCACCTCTATGGTGTTTATGAGGATTTGTTCTAAGTGAAGAAAAGAAAACAGTCGATCACTCTTGTTTCAAAGAAATCTACTATTTATGAATTCCCCGCATAATTCCCTCATTGTCGTTCTGTATATCCAGGATGTTGCAGTTTAAAGCACAGTACAGCGAATCATTATCTGTCTGTGAAGCGGTTAAACTGTGTTCATCGTGTAGAATGTTAATAATTCACGAATTATATAATTTTTCATGCAGTTGCTAGTTACTGCCCCAACATTTGCCTAGTTCTGTATTTCTCAATCAGTGGTCTGTTAAGACAAAGCAGGTGGCCCGTAGGCAGAATACGAGTATTAAAAATTTCATTCTATTTGAATCAAAGATATCATAACAAGAAAAGTTAGTAAATATTGTTCACACAAAATGAATACACAAATCGCATTGTATAAGACTATGCGAAAGTATAAGCCATAAGCCTATAAACAATACTTTGTAAAAGCAATGAATATTTCAACTACCATGCAAAAAACTGATTATTTAGTGTTCAGGATACGAAGATATGACTACACACTAAAATGCACTTCCAGGTGGCACAGAACAGAGGATTAGATTAATGACCATTTTGAGGGGCTGTGAGTAGAAATATTTTTGATATTTTATTGGTTCTCGGGTAAAAGAAAGGATGAGAAAAGCTGACCTAGATGTTCCTCCAACGTAGCTTCCATGGGAAACATAAGTGCTGTTGTTTCCTCGTGTTCTCCCCAGTGACTGAAGTATTTTGTTTAGATGACTGTGATGGTCTACTATTCCGAAAGACACCAACCAGACTGGCACTGCGGAGTGATATTGGATGTTAGCAAGGACTCTGGTATACAATCTGGTTATTTGGAAGTATGCATCACCATCACTCCTACCCGCAAGATGATGAAAATTACCCTAACCAACTAACCCCGTGTCAGTGCCGAACACCATCACGGTGTCGCAACCAACTGATCCAAAGAGGCGGACAGATGATTACATAAAACCACCTAAAAACTATAATTACTGGTATGACAAGCCCGAAGTTCCAATCTCAGCCTCTTATATCTCCCATCTCACAGTATGATGACGCTTTAATGTTCAAGGTAAAACTGGTGGATCCTCACTTAGTTGTTAGATATATTATTTATATAACAACTAGCCGCAAAGCCCGTCAAAAATGACAGGTTGAATTCGTGCCTTGCGCTGTAGCGAAAATTTTTTCATCCTGGTCCAGGTTGCATTTCGACCTAACCACAAACTCCGCTAGTATTACCGATAAAAAATATTTTTTTATTACATGCGAATTAATACATTCACTATATCGCGATATAAATTTGACCTAAAATCTTCATATGGCTGTAATATGGCACCAGTGGAAGCAAATGAAATTAAAAATAAATCTTAACAGCTTACGTTACGCCGTGGTATATTAGTTTCAAGCCACATAGATCGCGATCAATGAGGTACTACTTTCATTCAAACGAAGTAATAAGCGTTCATGAAAACAAATTATTTTAAAAAAACTTAAATTACTTATGTCTCTGGCGCAACGTCGAATGCCAGTTACCATTCCGATCCATGTTAAATTTCAATCTAATCAAAACATCCTTTAACACTGTTGCCCGAAAATTAAAGCAGTTGTCTTACTTATCTATGAGTTAAGAATTTATCAAAAACCTCTGCTTCGAACGAATTAAAATAAACAAAAACCCACTAATAATATTACATTAATTTAAACGCAATACCTAATGGCAATTCATTCCTTAGCTGACGTTTAACTGTATAGAACTGCTATTAAATAAATCTCACAACATCTACTATGTGGTCTCTGGTCGTTGTTAGTTGGGCAGCTAAGGTGGGAAGGATGAAGTCACAGCGTGACCAAGATTGTCGTTTTATTAGCATAGATTGCTGAGCTTGTTCTTTCCACTAGCTAGCGAACACTGCTGTTGCAGGTGGTAATTAATTGTGAAGGTCTCAACGTACGGCTTGCAGATAGTGTTCGTTGGAGGCACAGCTTCAAACTACGAGTTTTCAAGGTTTATCCACTGGTGTCAGAGTAGACAGCACCGCGTGCTTAGGAGTATTGCATTCAGACGTATCTTTACTCGTATGCCAGCAGGCTGGGTGTTTGTTCGCAGCCGTTCCCGCAGTTCAGTTTGGAGGCATTCCAACCCAACAGTCCTGTTGGTAGTAGAACGTTCTACAGACTCACCTACTCGGCGAAACTGAATTTTTCTTCTTTAGTTCAAAATGCTCCCTGTAAATATCGTATCATATTTCGCAATTGTATCATTAGTTATACGAGTATAGCATACACACAGCACTCCAGGCGAATGCCGGGATGCTTCCTTCAAAATGGCCATGGCCGAATTCCTTCCCGTTCCTTGTCCCCAGTCCAATCCCGCCTCTAATGACCTAAGCCGTCGACGAGGCGTAAAGCAATATGTAAAAAATAATAATAATAATAATATTAAAAAAATCATACATACAGTACTTGACAAGCGATGTTTCAGCAAAAGAATCCCTTCAATATTACGTTGCGTTTTCGTTTTATCTCCTGTTTCTCACTACACGAAGCTAAAAAAAACACTTTGATTAACATTTTTACCATTTAAAAGACGGTCCTAACACCAACGAATAACGGATATCCAACACCGAACGTTGACCTTTCTCGCCTCTAATGACCTCAACATCGACGAGGCGCAAAGCTAGAAGTAAAGAAAAAAACAACAGAAATCCAGAAACCCAACACTTTAAACCAACAAGTATGAAACCAGAAGTTATTTAGTAGGAAAAAAATATAAGGACAAAGAAGAATAAAAACACAGTAAAACAGAATGATATAGTTATCAGCTCCGTCTTAGGGTACTTTTTTAATCGAGTTCTCATTTTTAGTCAAACAAATAGCGCATCATTTAGCTTTTAATAATATCGGAGTTTTCACTTCTGATTCAATTTGCAAGAGATATTTCTACGCTTTCAGAAACGCAGTCATGGCAGCCAGTGACTTACTTTACCTTAAGAACGAAGCTTTTCTCGGCGTTGAGAATGAATATTCACCACCTTCTGATGAAGTCTTCACCAGAAGATGGCGACAGAGATTATGATAGTCAAAATATAATGTGAAAAGACCTCGTGCAGTCGGTTACTCACCCACAAACATTATATTAATACTTTATCTTCTTTAGTAATGTATGAATTATTTTGAATGATACCGATGAAACTTTTACTGTGTACAGAATGGATTCATAAAAGCGACACGAACAGACAAGGATCGAACCCATGTCCTGTTTACGGAAACCACAGGCCATCGCGCTGTATGCCTCGCTTCGGACGATGTATTCAGTACCACAGTAGCTATGGTAGTAATAAGCACATCTGCGCCCAAAGTACCTGCAATAAAACGAGAACTTACGAGAGGCACGTCGGCTCAGTTTATAGCCACAGCTCTGATGACTCCAATCGGCTGCAGCTAAACGATCATCACAGTGCAGCAGTATCAGATGTGACAACGGGACATAAAACATGCGCCCCTACCAGCTCGCAGCACTATTCCAAATCAAACAAAACTAACATCTTACGCAGCATCGATACATCGAATGGTGATACGAATCTTCCCTTCTATCATTCTGAAATTAAATCTCTTTTTGGCTCGTTAGATGGCAAATGATTTTATTTAGAAGTACAACAGAAATTATACCGAGAGGTGAAAAACGTCGCACGACAAAGGGAGTTACTTCGTGGCTATTAGACAAATTTTATTTTCCATCGTGAACTGACGGTGAAAATATTGCTTTCGGTTGTTTTCTTTTTTTTTAATAAAAGGAACAGATATTGAAATAGATCTTCTTTCGACTGCACGTGAAACTACTGCTATTGGCGTTTTCCGCCTGTGTAAGTTATGTTACCTATAGAAGATTAGGAACTACATTCGATGGAGTGTATCATAGATTCATCGAGAAATTACAATTACAGATGCTTATTTCTCGTTTCAATCATAGAAAATTTATAGTTTCGCTTTTAAAATGGGGACATATTTCAAGTTCCTAGAAATATCGTTTATTTGACATACCTGGTAAGAAACTGTTAACTTACAAAGCCTCCCACGATTTTAGAAAAATGAAAAAAATATATATTATTTTAGTGCTTTTATCGACAAGCTCTAAATATCCACACCATGGGTAGGGGGAAAAAAATTCCTTCTAATTAAACTCCAAGAATATAATTTTACAAAATTTTAAATACGAAATTCAGTTATGGTCCAGCGAAATACATAACGTGCACCGATTTTAAGAGTGAACTGTCATAAACGAACAGTCAGCGGAGTGAGAGGAATAGGATTCCGTTTTTCTTTGGGAACGACACTGTAAAAGCTGGAAGTTAGGGTTGCTGTAACTGCTGACTTTGAAAGCTATGTGTTTTCAATTTGTGAAACGTATTGGAGGACCGTATTATTATTGGCCAAGGTAAAGTAAACGCATAGCATACTTGGCCGGAGACGCTGAGGATTGTTCGGTCGTGCAAGTGTTTCGATTTGCTACGCATTCCGCTTCTGCCGTGGCCGGACCTACAGTTCAACGTGGAACCAAACCACGCAACAGTCACATACACAAAGCCTGCCTTGCCAGATATAAGGATTGTGATTGCGAAAACCAGCTAAAAACCGCGCTACTTTCGCGGCGACGAGATTATATTTGGAGGTAGTCTCAACTGTCGAAGTACGAACTCACTGACACGCATTTACCCTGAAATATTTAATTTTGATTTGATATTATGAGAAATTAGATTCCCGTGCTCTCAAACTACATGTGTTGTAATGCGTTAAGGTTCTCGTTTCTCTTTTCATCCAGTTCTTTTTTCTCATGGGATTATTTCAGGTAGCCTACATGCATTTTTTTAAATTCGTGCTTAGTGCCTCGTCGACGTCGAGGTCATTAGAGGTGGGAGAAGATGGGAGGCAAGGAACAGGAAAAAAAATCTAGCCATGGAATTTTCAAGGGACCATCCTGGCAATCGCCTGAAGTGATTTTCAATAAACCATGGATAATCAGTGTCTGTATTACCGGACGGAGATATGAACCCGCAACCTCCCGAATGCAAGGACCGAGCGTTACTACTCACCACGCTCGATCGAGGAAAGAAATGTGTGAAAGATAAGTAAAAGTGATCTAATTTTTTTTTCTACATCAGATATCTAACTTGAAGAAACTGGCACTAAAAGAATGATTTAAGTTTGATGAAGATGTAAATATCTTCCCTTACTTCGGTTTTCTTCATTTGTAATTTCCAGATCTGTATATCTTGGTTTCACGCAGCCTCATGTCAAGGGATAAACAAACGTTCATGTGACAGACACAGGACAGAAATCAACTGCTGAACGTATCCTCTAGGCAGTAGCAATATCAAATAAATAGTAGTTTTTTCTTCATGTCTTCTTCGACATCAAACTTTTTTTAACTGCCTCGAAAACTTGTCTGCTCGGATGAAGTGAAAATTGTGGTCTTGTTTATAAAATTGTATTGTGCAACCAAGTTGCCAAATTGAAGTGTAAATTTGTTTGTTTGGACATTACAGCTCGTTGAGGACGTGGTTATTGCCACCGAGAGAGTATTGTGGACAAGGATCGCGAAGAAAACTAGTAAAGCTTCTATGTAAAATTATTATGAGGAATCGTACGGATAATCGGACTAAGAAATGAACCCGTATAGTCCTGACTGTATCTCTCTTAGTACTGTACAAGTATCCAATGCACCTGAAGGGTTATGATCGTAAATTTAGTGCTAAAACTATCTCCTAATGTTCCTTACGTTGGGAAAACATTTTCCAGACGCCGAATCCAGTAAGGCCTTGGATACCTGATGTCAAGGTCGAAGCTGCACAAAGTATGCTCGCCTTCTACGGAAGTGACGCGGCTGTTCTCTTTACAAGGCAAGGTCGAAGCTCAATTACCTCTGCAGAAAGTCTCACTTTCTAATTCTCACTACTTTTGAAGAAGTAATGAAGTAAATAACAAGGTGCTACTCAATATTTATCTTTTTCCCCTACAAAGAGTGATGCAAGACACAGTAATATTGACACGTGCAGTAGAAACTTGCAGACCGTAATTTTTTCTCTAGAAATACTGTCGGCGATTCGTTGTTAGACATATTCTCTCACAATAATAAGTCTCAGTTATACTATCGTCGTCAAAACATTTGTGATTGTGGAAGCCCACAAGAGAAACGGGTTTGACGGCCCATCATCAGAAAGCATTACATAAATATTAAGGTTACCTTCTTTCATTAGCAGAATTCGTATGGATACTGGTTCATTTGCAGCGTGGTCATGGAGACCAGGGTCGTATAATGGAAATGAATTGTAAGAAAATCGCACTTGGTGTGTGCTAAGGGAACCTATCTGGTATTCGCCTGGACTCAGTTGAACTCAATGCCTCCTGAATGGCATATCTGAACAAACCAAGTCCTGAGAACTCGTTTTTAACCTCCATTTCGAGTTGCTGTGCTAACTTAAACATTCACTAAAAATTACTACATATCAATCTTCTCTCTTCAGAATCTCAAAAGCCCTTGCAGGACCAAGGTTTTAAGAACTGTCTCTTGTACCTCGTCTCCTTAAAGTTATCGTTTTTAACCTTAAACCCCTTAAACTATCGGTGAACGTGGAAGAACTACATGTGACAGATTTATTTTTGCTTTACGTCTAGTCGTCGTCTTGAGGTGGTAAAGGACGGGAGGCTAGGAACGGAAAGGAATTCGGTCATTGTCTTTAAAAGGAACCATGCAAAAATCAAATCTGTTTGGTCGGGCAGGGATTCGAGGCGAGAGCGTTACTGCTCACCTATAAGATCGGTTTGGCATACAGAAAACTGGTAATCAACTTGACATAGAATTTTCACCTATTACTAGTTCGACTGTGCCATTCCAGTCGCTGTATTATCTATGAGTTCGTAACATACGAACTGTAGCAGCTTTCCAAAACTTGCATAGTTCTTCTCTGAACTTTGCAGTATTTTTCATTCAATTCCAATATAGACAGGATTGTCATACTTCTCCAGTACGTCAAATATGGTTCGTTCCTTCGCTATATTTCTCCAAGACTGTTCCAATGTAACGTAATCTCACTTTTGACGTTTCTGTTTCACAGGTTTTTGTTTTACGATTTCTTCGAATAGGATTTAGAACATGATAACAATCCAATCAAAAATTTTCACATACGTCTGTCTAACTGAGAAGACAGTGATTTTAAACTGGTTTAATTTCATGCTGAGATGTAAACAGTAAGGTACTCTACATAAAACTCAATTTTGAGCTTCTTCATTCTGTTGGCAGAATATAAATATCAATTACTGAAGGAAATTATATATTTCAGCCTCCTTTTACAAAAGACAACATGTTCATTTCTTGATTGCCGTTAGGCCAAATGGTTAATGAACTCAATCCCATGAAAAGAAAAGATTATCATCAACACATGAATTTTTAAAGCCAATTCCCAGTAAGAAGGTGGATTGCATCACCAAATAATTTCTGGCGTAATAAGCTGTGGAAAATTGTTCGCGTGTCTCAGTTTCGTATGTTATCATATGAAATAACAGCTGCAATGACAGTATGATCAACAGTTTTTATATTTCCTTGGAGTATTGCAACAGTAAATGGAATTTTGTGCTTCGAAAGGAACTTGCGTACTGACAACATTTTTGTAATTTTTGCCAAAATTGTAGTGTTTTCATTAGTTGTACAACAGAGAAAAAATTGGAAAGGAGTGTTTAAAAATCTGCTCATAGAAAGACAAAAGAAGCGGCGATGCTGTTGTTACACAACATCCGATAACACCACATCGCCAGGGGAGGAGATAGTCTGATTGATGAGTGGTTTCCGCAGTGTTGTGTACATGAGCGCACGCCGATTGCGCACTCCGTCCATTGTTTGTCGATGATTGAAGGCTTGCTGAACGCGAGAACAGGCTGTAAGTCGTATCGTGTCGTAACGGAGAGCCGCGAGATGGCGCCGTGACTGATGTCTGACTTAACTATCGGACCGTGTCAGGCGTGGAACCAACTGGAAAACTCATTCTACAGTGCTCCTTTCCATGGTATACAAACGTAAGAATCGCTTTATCCGCTTTCTAAGTTTTAATTTATTTTGCGACTCACTTTACAGTCTTTGATTTCTTCATGTACGGTCCGGATCACTGCTACATACTGATAACAAACAAGTCCTCATTTATCTTCTAAAACAGTCTTTCCCATTCTTTGAAGTACTAATATTTCAATTCTATCCATGTACCCAATCCAGAATGCCTCACCGAGCACGGTGGGTGAGCGATGAAGTTCAAATCAATCCGCTTACGGTCATCCAGACTTTTCTTTTTCATGGTTTCCGGAAATCCCCCCAGCTGAGTGTCAGACAGATCCCTCAAAAGGACAATGCCAAATTCCTTCCAATTCTTTGTCCATATCATACCATCTCCTTCTTCTAATGATGTCGACGAGCAAAAAAAAAAAATCATCAAAATGAAATCTTTCCTTCGTGAGACTATTCCTTAGACGTCCTTTCTGTAACGCATAATGTTTTTCAGAGGAGCATAAATGCCGTTAGTGATGTTAAAACTGCATGAACAACAAATTTTTTTACCTTTTCTTCTGTTTAACTCCCAGAAAAGACGGAAATTAACGAGATTGTAATTACGAATTCTGGTTTCGTTCGTTTT
>JARYHS010011408.1:127504149-127569821 GCA_031002005.1 Vandiemenella viatica | reverse complement strand
AAACAAAGGAGATAGTGTACAAAACTCTCGTGCATCCACATTTGGACTGTTGTGCCGTCTGGGATCCGTTTCGTAAGGGGTTGATTGATAATATGGAGAAAGTACAGAGAAGAGAAACCCGATTCGTGATTGTATACTACAGTCCTTACGAAAATATTACAGAATGGATTAGTAGATTGGGCTGGGATTATGTGATAGACGGACGGCGCAGATTTCGTATGAACTTACTGGTAAAAATGCGTACACCCACTTTCACTTACGACTGGTATAAAATACTTCGTCCAGCAACCTATTTCTGTCGCGACGACAGGAATGACAAGATTAGAAAAATAAGGTGCCGCGCTGATGCTTATATGAGTTCTTTTATCTGTCATATCATTTGGGATTTAAATGCATAGAGTATAAATTAGTTTTGGTACAAAGCACCCTCTACCATCCACAACTTTGTGAACTGCAGAGTATATACCATAAAACTTCACGACGAAAGTAACTTTTGCATACTTGACTACTAAGTAACATAGCTTGATGAAACTTGAACCATAGGCCTACAATGAAAGTCCTGAACATTACAAAAATGAGAGACATGGTTCGCAAAAGGGTGGTGATCACCACGGCAGCGATGCATGCTTTGCAACATGCTCCTATGGTATCCACAAAATTGGTAACGAGGTCTTGTGGTGGGACGTTCCATTCTTCCAATAGCATCGTTAACAACTATTGGATGGTCGTTGGTAAAATGGACGTGCTGCAATACGAGTATGTCTACCCAACGCATCCCACACGTGTTCGATAGGATTTAAGTCTGGGGTGTAGGCAGGGCAGTCCATTCGCGAAGTGTCCTCTAGTTCCAAAAGCTCCTTAACCTGCGCTGTTCGATACGGTCGCGCATTGTCGTCAATAAAAATGAAGACAGGGCAGAATGCACCCCTGAAAGACGCACACGGACATGGGGAACAACGTGACAGTAACATTGACCGGTGAGTGTACCGAGATCAAAGATTTGGAAGTCGATACACCTGTGCAACATTGTGCCTCCGCACACCATGACACTTGGACCACCAAAACGATCATGTTTGACGACGTTCCTGGATGTATTACGTGTCCCCCCTCTCGCCAGGTGAGGGTTCTTCCAGAATCACTACTCAGACTGAATCTGCTCCCATTTGAATAGATCACGAAACCCCCTCCTCGTCGGCCCAGTCCCGATGGGCGGGTGTCAACGGAACACGACGTTATTGTCCTCGGGTACTGTATCACTGTGCAGCGTGAAATTGCATGCCTTACAGTCATTTTAAATATGGTTACAATTGTATCCGCTGTTGGACGTGGGTCTCTTCTTGCATGATGCGTAATGTGATGAATTGCTGCTGTAGTTGACCACCTCCTCTGCTTCGGGCAGCAGTGCCTGTGGTTTAGAACGCTCCTCAAGCACAGCACATGAAACAGTGAGCAATACCACACTCCTGGGTTACACTCTTCACACTTCGTCCTTCCACGTCTGCAGTCATCCAGATGTCATCTCCTAGCCATTTTGCAGTGAAGAATACCAACACAGTGCACCGTAACAGCTCGCTGACTGACGCACAATGCCTGGTCCCATTCCTTCAACTGCCTCGTGTTACGGGGCTACACGTATTTGGCACTATACTCTCATCGAAGTCAGCTATCTGTACAAGCGTGGGAGAGCTCTAGCAATTTGTTTCCATGCTTTCATTTGTTGCCACCGAGTACATGCGCTCCGGCAGGATTATTTTAAGGGAGGTGCAGCTGTTTTTTTTATACGTTATATATAACTCTTATTATTTATTAACTAAGGATACTAAATTTAATGACAAGGTTTTGAACAAATTTGGACAACAACCAAGGCGCCTTAAGTTATTATTCAAACAGTAATTTAATAATATAATTTTGTTTCTTAATCTTTTTCTGTATATTTTATTTCATAACAGGGCGGTGCAAGTGCACCCCCTTGCACTCTCCTCCCGGTGCCCATGACCGAGTAGTCAATATGTGACTGGCTCGTCCTTACGTTTTGCACACCAGCGTATGCAAATAAAGATTTAAACTAATGTCCTGACTTGTCACTAACTTTATAATAGTCTTATGAACCGAAGACAATTGAATAATTAACACTTCAAAAGCCAGGTTATAGGAGATTGTTTTATCCACCACTTCTATTGTGTCTTCCAGAAGTAAGAACGTTGTCCGGGTCTTAGGTGACATCTTTCCTGAAACTAAATTGAGACTATCTTGTAGGTCTGAATAAAATCTTTCAGTGGTTTTCCTGTTTCTTAAAAGAATGTTAACAAAAAATATATATGGCATGAGCTCCCTCCATTACATAATTTAGTTTGATTATTCACAGTTGAGACGCAGACTTAAACAGAATTGACGGCTCTTCCATATCCTATCAGTCAATGAAAGATCAAGGTGTCCATGCGAAGCATATACCTCAATTTCTATGTTAACAGAGTTTAATCTGAATAGTTTTGCATGAAAATACGAATAAAATGATGTGATGGTTAAGTCGCACGTCGTTTAAATTTCTAAAAACGTAAATGCGTATGGAAATTTCTAAGGTAATTCGGCCACCAGTTGACAGAGTTTTGATTTGCCACGCATTCGCCTCTGTCGTGGCTACCGGGTAAAGGAGACCTACAGTTTTATGTGGAATCCGAACCACGGAGCGTCCTAGTGTACTTCACACAAACAAGGCAAAGCTTATCCGGAGGTGAAGATCTGTTTTAAGGCCCTTTCAGATGACACCGGGATTCGAACCGATAACCTTCCAGTCACCAACCGCATGTCTTAACCAACTGAGCCTCAAGAGTTGCATCGTTTAAACTCTTGAAAATACGTTACTGAACATGGATACTGTACCGACACATATACCGAAGCGGGAATACCAGACGAAGCCGGTGCGGGCGCACTGACAAGATACATTCAGTCTGTTGAGAACCAGGGCGTTGAAGTCGGTGTTGAGTTCTCTGTTGAGCTGACACTGTGGACTCTCCTCGGGCGCCTCCTCGGTGCATGGATTGCCCGCTGAGGCCGACCAGCACTCTTCCAGGGTCGAGGCATGCTTCAGCAGTGGGCAGCATGGGTCTGGCAACATGTCAGGTACCAGAAGTGTACTAAGCTATAAAAACAAGCATCTGTCGCATCAGTTATTTGTAGCTGTGTTTCTGATGTTTGTGTGAGCGTGTCTTCAATGATTCATGCGATTTTTCTCTAGCTGTAAATTGTAAAGTAGAGATTTTGTGCAAAACTGAGTCCTAAAGGCGGCAAATGTTTTAGAAAGCCACAACACTGAAAACAACATTTGATGATTCAATCTGAGGGCAAGGTGCAACATAGAAGTGGTGGAATGTAAACTTCTTTTCTTTCCTTTTCAATCGAACTGTTCAAGAAAAGGAACAAATGATGTCAGGCAGCAGTTTCAGTAACTTAAGGATAAAAACAATAAATATCTATCAAAATTTATTTATCATTAAATTCTTTCTTTAATTTATATAATCAATTAGACAGTATTGCCGAGAAAAACACGACTTTTCACGTATTTTTCCCATATAGACCAGACAGGCATATGGTTGGGTATGAACCCATATAGTTTTTTTTAATTGCCAGAGCATTGTAGCTCTCTAACTTATGACGGAATAGGGGGTTTCGGGCTGATTGTTTTATGGAAGTCTTGGTGTTATTGTCACATCCTATAATTTCCGGTAAGTGTTGAAACTGGTTGGTTGTATTTTTGTTGATATTAATTCTGTTCTAAGTCTTGGATTATTAGATGGGGCGAAGAATGTGCTTGCTGAATGAATTTTGTCGATTTATCCTTAATGTAATCTGTGAGCCTTTGTATACCTAAGTTGTAGTGGATTTGTGTGTTCGGCATGTACCGCGGGGTGCAGGTAATAATTCTTAGATATTTATTTTGTATGAGCTTCAGTTTTTTTCATTTTGTGGTTTGTAGCCATGCTGAAGAGTTCTGAGCCATTTAGCAGGGCCAGCCTAATTATTGCGGTGTAGATTTTTAATTTAGTCTTAGTGGCGAGGGCAGCCATATGAGTGTAGTTTAAATACTAATCCATCATGCCACACCTGTCAAAAGCTTTTTCAATGTCAAGCATAACAGCGCCTGTATTATGCGTGATAGATCGCGCCCTGCAGATATGTTCGACCAGTCGGGTGGTTTGGTGGATTGTGCTGTGCTGAGCACGGAAGCCAAATTGTTGTGGGATGATGATGTTACTATCGTCGAGGAATTTTTGGAAGGTTGACATTATAGTTCGTTCTAGGACCTTTCCGAGGAAGTTGAGGAGTGAGATGGATCTGTGGTTTTGGGGAAGGACATGGCTTTTGTTTGGTTTAGGCAGGGTGATTATTTTTGCGACTTTCCAAGAGGGTGGGAAGAAGGATAGCCTGAGTTATCCGTTATACAGGGCTAGTCAAAATGATTGCAGAGATCTCAGAAAATTACTACAGATTTATTATAATTAATCATCATATTTACCAATACATTTGCTCTCATTGACAGAGACATGCTGCATCGGGTATGGGAAGAACTCAATTATGGTCTTGATGTGTGCAGAGTGAGTAAAGGTGCACATATTGAGCATCTTTAGATACTCAAAAAAACTTTCACAGCTTGTTTATATATATCTGTGTAATCTTGTAAGTATATGTCACATAATAAATCTGTAGTAATTTTCTGAAATCACTGCAATCATTTTGACTAGCCCTGTATATTGCTGCGAGGTAAACTATTGCAGGTTGTGGTAGGTTTTTTTAAGTATGTGGTTTTTACACCATCTGGGCCTGGGGACTTTTTGTTACCAAGTCTCCCGATGATCGAACTCACTACAGTAGGATCCACAGGACAGAAAGAGCTACGAGCATTTTCTCGCAAAATGAGGGGCACTTCTCTAACCACTCTTTCTTCGTGGATTTTACTATCCTCGTCATCGATGACATGTGTCTGAAACTGTCGTTCTGAAGAGTTTAACATTATTTCGGCTTTTTTCCGTGCTGTGTATGCAAAACCATTTGGTCCTTGTAGTGGGTTTGATGACAGGGACGGTTCTTTTCTAACTTTTCCAGAAGAGGTCGGGATTTCGGTCCGCTCGACCAAGAGTGTCCTCCCAACAAGTTGCGTGGTGTTGTTGCAGGTGCCATTTGATTTGGTTTGCTAATCTATTTGTGGCTCTTCTGTCTGCTGGGTCTCTGTATTGTTTCCAGCGTTTCCTATGGAGTTTTTTCAAATCTATTTACTGTGAAATATGGGGTGGGAGGTATTTTCTGCCTGGGTCATGAGTTATTTTCACCGTAGCTTTCTTCGCGGATTCTCTAATAATATTTACGAACTGGTCTACGCGTCTCTCGACTTGTCACTTAGTTTCCAGTTCGGGCTGCCCTGTGATGTGGTGGTTTAGTAAATCTTGATACTTTTGCCAGTTAGTAATTAGAGAGAAATTCTTACTCTAAGTTCGGCACGCGGCTGCATCAATATATAATACCACTGGGTTGTGGTCAGAATCGAGGTCATTAAATACAGTGGATGCAACAGACCAGACTATATTTTTGAACACGAAACTGTCCAAGGTATCAGGCCAGAGTCTGGAGTCCCTGGGAGTGTGCGAGGGTTCGTCAGGTGCCACTGCAGTCACCTCGGGGTTCTTTGAAACAAAATTTTGAAGGGCTCGGCCGCTTGAGTTTGCGCGCGGCAGCCCCAAGTCAGTGATTTGGCGTTAACGTCACCCCCGAGGATTATTCTGTCGGCTGTACTCAGTGCTGCCATGTCGGGCTCCGGTATTTTACGACCTGGCGGATGATACAATGCTATAAATCTAATTTCCTGCCCATTTATTCCGATCTCAACAGCCGTGGCTTCTACACGCTCGAGCGGAGGTAAATCAATTGCTCTGTGTGCAAGGCGATTTCGTATTAGTATTACCGTCCGACCCTCTGGTTTATTCTGCCTGTCGGTCCTATACAGCGTATAGATTTTCACCTGGAATCTGTGATTTGCTGTCAAGTCACGTGGGTATCCATGGGTCCAATGGAGCTTGTTTAAGGCACCATAAAGGCCAATAAGTATCGTACACTGGTTGCAGACCACGTACACCCCATCATGACGACCATGTTTCCCAACGGCAGTGGCATTTTTCAACAAGATAATGCGCCACGACACAAGGCTAGGAGTGTGACAGAGTGGCTGCTGTAACACAATGGCGAGTTGCAATTGATGTTCTGGCCCCACAACTCGCCAGATCGAACACATCTGGGATGTGATTGAACGTGGCGTCAGAGCTCATCGCTCCCCTTTCCCGGAATTTACGGGAATTAGCTGACTTGTGTGTGCAGATGAAGTGCCATCTCCCTCCAGCGACCTACCAAGGCATCACTGCTTCCATGCCAAGACGCGTCGCCGCTGTTATTCGTACCAAAGGCGGATATACCGGCTATTAGGTAGGTGGTCATAATATTCTGGCTGATCAGTGAACTTAGACACTGAGGTCTGTTCAGAGGGGTAGGCAAATGGAGGGGGTGGTGAGGTGAGGAGCGTAACAAGGTGAACATGACCTTGGGCTGTCAGTTGAGAGTGAACGGAGTATAGAACTGGGGAATTAGGTTTAAGTCACAAGAGAGGAGGAATACGCGACGATTTAAAACCAATCATTAGAGGCACAGGGAATTCAGTTTCGGTGTTACCTGGACAGAAAGAGTAGAGAGCGCATGCGAATGGCGTAGTGTCTTTTGCTCTGGGGTCTTGAGCGGCATCGGGGTCGAGACAGCTCGCCCAGTTGTCACAGGGTTCTCCTAGCGTAGCCAGCTCTGGACGACCCCGCATCGTGTACCAGCACATGTAGTAGCTAGCGCTAGCCTGCAGTGCACAATTATACAGCTGTAGCAATGGACAAAGCTGTGGTTTTGGAAATTAAACTGTGTCTGCTACTTGCTTCGATGACAAGTATGATGTATTAATGTTTATCTCACACCGTTAATAACTTAATTAAGAACAATTGATGGATAGTATACAAAATGAAAAATTGAAAAATAGCGCTCTCGTATGTGTATTTAACGTTATAAAAAATGGGAATCACTGAATGAATGCGCCTAACAGATAGCGCTGACATCCACACAAAAGATGTTCAACAATTTATCAGCGTAGGATTAGGACAAAGTTGCGTTTAACATAGTAATCCAACAAAAAAATTTAATTTCTTCAATTATAATTGTTTGTTGTAGTGCCTGTGTACTTGAATCTGCTTATTGGCGTAGGAATATAGGGGTGTCTGGGTAACATATACAATCTGTCGTCCGTTCATGTGCAATTAATTTACAACTCCACTTGAGAAGGAAACATTTAATAATATTTAACAAAACTCGAAACGTGTAAGCTGTAAAAGGATTGGAAAAGGAGGTATTAAAGTTCACTGCTTATTGCTATTGAACCCGGTGGGTGAGCGATAGTGCTCAGATTCAAGTCACCTTCCAGCCGTCCAGTTTTCAGTTTTCCACGGTGCTGGAATCACCACAGGGTAATGCCGGGGTGGGTCACTCAAAATTCCATGAACGAATTCCTTCCCGTTCTTGTCCCCATTCCACTGCTACTTCTAATGACCTCGACGAGGGTCATTGTTTCTTTTCTGGTGTTTGCAGCAATGACCATCTTTCGTAGCTGATACTAAACCAATTGGGCAGAACTGGCTTACTTAAGTTAAAAGAATTAATGGTTAAATTTAAGACATGCAACAAGCCTTACATAATTTGCTACCACCACAGCGAGTTGCAACTAAATAACATATCACCACCGAGTTAACCAACTGCAGGCGCTATATAGATTGAAAAAACCCTTCGCCATGGGCAGCTCTGTCTGTCAGCGTATCCTGCTGAGAGACGACGTCGTCATCGTGTGTATCACATCCTGCACACCACTGCGGCTGGCCACGGTTTGCCATCCCGGACTCGGGGTATTATAACACCGTGGGACAAGGACACTATTTAGAGGAAAGAAAGTAATAAAAAATAAATAGAATATTGTAATAACCTTTTCTATTAGTACAATAGCTTACTTAGTAATTTAATATATAAGACGACATAAAAGCCATCCTTTCCGATGTATTAATAGATCTTAAAGGTGATACGCTTTGAGAAAAAATTAACGCTTGTGTTTCGTGTGATACAAATTAAGCTAGGACAGGGAAAAGTTGAGGTAAACTAAAAATGACAAATAGTCTCTTTCTGAAGGCGTTGTAAAGCTGCAGTAGGAAAAAGCCATCTCTAAGTCAGTGAGAACAATAGTTGGAAAACCTCCGTTCTTAAGGTTCACTATTTGTAAAGATAGGTGACACCAACACAACGGCCATGTGTTATCTCTTGCTCTCATTGAGTAATCATTACACACATTTAGCCATGTTTCATTCCTAATTTTCATCGTGCTCAGTTGCCTCTCAGTTATTAATCAATTTCGCAAATAGTTTTTATCGCTCGTAGCAGATACCAGGTCTCGTAATCAATACGTACAAGATCAAAATGCGTGTCCAAATTAAAACTGGATTCAGAAATCACTTTAGTCAATGTGACAGCACAGTGATAATGATCAATTTCACATCTTGTCTTCAAATTTTTTGCCTAAAGATATGATTGACTTATTTTTTTATTATTATTATTTGACTATCTTGTAATTCTACCTTTAACTTTTGTGAGATGATAAAAATGTAAACTAAGCAGAAATCGGCAGAATAATGTATTAGTTTATTTTCTGTGTAACTGTGTGAGTAGTAGCTAAGAGTATGGTACACATAGTCATAGAACTTAGAGTGAGGCCTGGGGCTTACTCCAGAGATAACTTATTAAAAACCTTACCTCCAAATAAAGATACAGACGATGATTTAAAGTTTAATCTAATTGCGATGAAGCGCATGCTTCGGTGGAAATTTCCCTACATATCCAATTACCCCTTTTTTATTTTTATTATTATCTTATATATTTTGAGTATTAAATTCTACAACCATCTACTTTTAACATTTAAGAATCTTAATTTTAAATTCCTTCAGCTCTTTTGGTAATTCATTCCAATCCCTGACCCCCATACTCACACAAGAAAATTTTCCTACTCCCTTGTGAATGAAATCGAGTGGCAGCTTGTGATCATGGTCACCTTTTCCTTTCAATGCAGTACTCATAATTTTTTGACCGAGCGTGGTGGTGTAACGGTTAGCGTTCTGGCCTCGCATTCGGGAGGATGGCGGTTCGAATCCCCGTCCGGGCATCCAGATTTTGGTTTTCCATGGTTTCCCAAATCACTCCAGGCAAATGCCGGGATGCTTCCTTCAAAAGGCCATGGCTGAGTTCCTTCCCATTCCTTGCCCCCCATCCTTTCCCGTCTCTAAAGACCTCGCTGTTAAGAGGCGTTAAGCAGATAAAAAAATAAAAAAATAATTCTTTGACCAATATCCGTCCAAGCCCAATCACTAAAATACATCTTGTATACTCCCAACACTCTCTTCACCCTCCTAATGTCTTCCAACAACTCCCAACTCATATCAGTTACAGACTGGGTCCTGCAATAATTTACACAAACATATCTAGATGCACTCTTTTGCACGGCCTCCAACTCCTTTATTTGATACCCAAAATGTGGATCCCAAACTATAAAGTATCCATACTTTAAAACGCTTGTTAGCTTGCTAGATTTCGTGTAAGACGTGTTTATTTTAAGTATCAGACAGGAACTGACCCTCCACTGGAACCTTTCTAGAGGATCCTCGAATGGCTGTGAGGAGAGCAGGTCCTTACTGCGCAGTCGACGGCATTCCGCGTCGGCGCCCTCTACCTGCTCGCTGTTGTCCTCCAGCGTCCAGTTTTTGGCTCGCATCACAGACAAAGTGTCCAACTCGCGCCGCAGGTCAGCCGAGGTCGCTTTCTGCACAGCGCAAAACGAGACGTTACGATACAATCCCATTTGACCTCTTACAGAGAACAATAGCTTTGAAGCAGCACCTAGTGAAAAGTATTGCTTAGCTAAAATCTACAAACATTATCAGCCAAAAGCTATGTGCGTCTGGGACTACTCTCCTGTTGAGTATTACTAACGCTATGAAGAAGCAGCTCCGCAGTTGACGTGCAGTTGAACATTAAATTAAATTGCAATGGAACGCATGCTCCGGTGGCAATTTCCCTAAACACCCCTCTTCCCCCTTTTCTGCATCCACCTACATTTACCTTTTACAAATGTTAACTTTAAATTCTTTCAACGTTTTTGGCAAATTATTCATCATTTCTCTTGGTAACTTATTCCAATCCCTGACACCCTTACCTAAAAAAAGAGAATCTTCCTACACCCTTGTGCCTGAAATCGAGTGCCAGCTTGTGGTCATGGTCATCTTTTCTCTTCCATGCATTACTTTCAATTCTTACAGCAATATCTTTCCATCACGAGACTAATAACAGGAACTATCGTGGATACTTAATGGCTGTTAGTCCTGTGCCATGTTTCACCATCCCATCTAAGAAGTCCGTCGAAAATTCTCCAAAACATGAGACTTCATACACACAGGGATCTGGAAGATGTAAAATTGACAGGCTCCGCAAGATATGACCCCCTGTCAAAAGGGCAGAAATCCAGTAACAGTAGTATCGCAACATGGCTTGCATTGTAAATTTCAACTACTCCACGAAACATATGTAAATTGCATTATGAGCATAAAAGAAAAATGTGATGACTCTACCATCAAGTGGTGAAAGGATTATTTGCAATGGATATAAAGGGGGAAGCTGAAGTCTTCTTTCCCGCAACTCATGCGGAGATCGATTACATTAAAAACTTATGTGTTTCTTGTGACTTGTTGTGCAGTTTTCTAACAGGATGTGATTTGCATATGCGTTGCGCTCGATAAATGGTATTAAATCGAAGATTAGTTCTTGTAAACATTATAATTCAAGCAAAAACTATAACTTTCTGGCTACGAAACATTTGGAGCAACGTAAGTTCTGAAAGTAATTAGCGTTCCCCCTTTCATTGAAGAAAATTCCGGTTACCTTTGATAAAGTGAATAGAGTTCATCAAGGCAGAAAATAAGATACATAAAGTATTAATTATTAAAATATAAATCGTAAGTTAAATTCTGGAATTAAGAACTACGACCTCGTTCGGAAAATAAATTAGCCTGCACGGAGATTCAAATTTCGGCAGCCCAACTATCAATCCATAACCACGAAACCACTATACGAACATCACCGAGATACAAGTAATCGTGTATCAAATCGTTGAGAACTTTGGGAGTATATCTTTTTGAGAATGCTACCAAAGAGCATTTGAGCACTGCTCCACAGTATATCCCTTGAAGTCTACGCCCCCATATTTTGAGTCAAATCCGAAATGGATTTGAAACGAAACTCACAATTAATTCTTATAAGTTGAGGACCTCAACGGGGAAGAAAAGTATCATATAAAATACAAGTAATAAGTTCTGCTTCTAGGTAATAGCTATGAGAGAGATGTAGATCCAGATCTGCAGGATCAGCTAGAGACAGACAAGTAGTTTCAAATCTAGTGCAGCGCTTTTTCAGGTAATAGCGAAATAGAATCACTATAGGGTTCACTAGGCAGAAAAAGGTAGTGATAGGTGAGAAAAATAGCTTTGACAGAAATGCGAATTATACTGTAAAGAGTGACCTGAGACAAGTGGTCAAGGTGGCACAGCCTGCCAGGATAGAACTTGTGCAGGTACCTATGATCGGCGGGCTGTAAGACGGGGGAGAAACATTAGATCCGTTATGGAGGTTGTGCCTGTGGACACTTCTGATAGCTAGGGGAATTAAACAAATACGATTCATACTACAAGACTTTACGCTCCAAAACATTGGGATATGGAAGGACGAATTACTTGGATCAGCAGCAATTTAAAGCGAATTTCAACTCAAAATAAAAGTAACAAGGAAAGTAAAATCCAATTCAGTTTCTGAGGATCTACATGAAACAAAATCGCAACTGAGAGATATTAGGATATAATCTTACCTCTTGGATGTATTTCACACAATCTTCAAAGTCAAATTCGCAGTATCTCTGAACTTCCCAGTGCAAAATTTTCAGTGGTGGCATAGGAAAGCTCCCATAGAATCCCTGTGAAAAAGTGATGTTCAAATAATTTTAATTTTTCAATATATAGTCAATAGTTCGAGGTTTATAATATAAAATGATTTCAATTAAAGTTGGAATATGATTTCTTACTGTGCAAAGACTGAATAAATTGTTAAAATATGAATTCAAAGAAGGAAATGCAAAATACACTTTTTGAAATGGTCTACCTACTGGAAAAATGAAGATCGAAATACATACAGATATCCTATGTTTCATTGTGAGATACATAAGATAAAGTAACGTAAACCTGTGATACTGTCTATTAGAAGCTCAACGTTTAGAGTATGAACAACTATTGTTTTAGGTGTAACAACACCAGATCCCAACGTTAAGGGGCGTCCATTAAATACGTGAGCAGTTTTTTCAAATCTGGACTCTCCCCTCCCCCTTGGTGAACAATGGTGAGCATTGGTTAGATCTGGAGACCTTTTTTCCTTTTTAGCACTATTATTCTTGAATATTGAAACAATGACGTGAATTTTCTGTGGACTCCCACCTCCCTCTGTGAGATTTCGTCGTATCCTCCCCTGTTTGTGCTCACGTAATTAATGGATGCCCCCTTAGATATCGTCTGCTTCTGCCAATCACTGGCGTGAAGCGACACAACTGCCACTCTGCTATGTGAACTGCCAATTTCTGTGACGTGACAAACCTGTCGATCGAGCTCTGTTGGGATAAAGGTTGGGTAAACACGACATTTAGTCAAGTGCTTGCCAATTAAGAGACCCCGCTAAGGTCTGGCAAAGTGGGAGGGCACGGTGGTTTGTGAAGCATACGGAGTATGTCGAATACACTGAGGATTCCCACAGGAAAGTGTAGTAGCACGACTTCTTTCTCTGAGATGTACTCGGAGAGATTATTTTACCATAACTGACTTTGTTTTATGATAGTATTGCATGCAGAGAAATAAAGGGTATAGATGGCAGTTAATGCGTCCAACGACACCATGATGCGATTCGTGATCATGCAATGAATGTAAAAGTAAATCTACGCAAAAAAAGGGGAATAATACGAAGTACTTGGGATGAAACAGGAGAGACTGGTGCAGAGTTATTTTCGTAATGGAAATTCTCGAAAACTATAACGAAAATAGGAAGTTAGTAGGTTACACCTGAAGTAGTGAAGCAATGTGTAGTATATCCCTTTCAGATGGATGTGGTACCTGATATATGGTTCGCTGCTGCAGTCCACGTGATGGTCCCACGAGTTTATAAGATGGCGATAACGTGGTGCAACATCGCAAACTGAACACGTTCATTCAGCATAGACTTATTTAACTTAAGACGATTTTCCTCTTTGCGCAATGGTATAATACAACTACCGACTTACGTGCTTCAACACGAGCAGGAACATAAAGATTTCAATAAAATGTCTTTTATGTCTAGTGCCACTTCCTGTCACCGACAACAGATGGACTGCGGAATTATAATGTACTGTACATAGAAGAAATTAATTGTGATGAAATGTGAAATGCCGCAATGTCTCAGAAAAAACACATATAGAGGTTTATTCAAAAAGAATGAGCAGAGTTTGCATTTTTATTTGTCACAAACTATTAAAGATACGAATACATGCCACACATCACTGGATAGGAGAAGGTTCAACGTTTGTAACCCCTGCCTATTAGTTGAGTCGCTGCCGCCAACGGAAAAGTAGAAGTTGTTTTGTGTGTTATAGTACGCAAAAGTGAACCCATTGTTGATGTGCAGCGTGCATTCCGTCTTAAGTTCAATAAAGTGTCACCACGTCTTAAGCAGATTTACGGTTGGCTTAGGAAATTAGTAGAAGATGGATGCATATTCAAAGGGAAAAATATCGGTGGCGCCGCCATTTTAACGTAAAAAGACAACAGCGCCGTTTGCGACAGCGAAAGGAACTAATAGGCTGGGGCTACAAACTTTTAATCTTCCTCTATGCAGTGATTTGTGGTACGTATTTGTATCTTTTATAGTTTGTGAGATATTATAATACAAAATCTGCACCTTTTTTTAATAGCTTTGTATTTATAAACTTAAGTTTTTTCATAACAATACAATACGTGTAATTGTAGTCTTCCGCGGCCAGGGGCAGTTGATTTTTGGCTGTCCGGGTGGCGCCGCGTCATATTTCTTGTAGCCGACGTTTCGACCCTCATTCTGTGGTCTTCTTCCAGGGCAGAACGGGGGGCCATCCGGACAGCCAGAATCAATACAACACGTACTGCTCACTCACCTTGGGAGCGTCCTTGTCGCTCTCGAAGAATCGCCTGTCGAACTCGTTGAACTTGTGCTGGCGCAAGTAGTAAGCGACGTCGCGTAGAGCGTCGATGAGCCAGCGCTGATCGACGGCCGGGTTGTTAGGGACTGGTGTGGCGGCGGCTGCCGTCGACGTATCTTCCTCCCCCGAAGCCTCCAACTCGACGATATCACCCGCCCCCGCCGCAAACGGCGTCGATGTTTCTTCTCCGGCCACAACATTTGCCGTGGCAGTCAGGATACAAAGAAGGAACAACTGCTACAACAGAAGAAACTATACGGACCAAGCTCAAACTTCTTTTACAAGCTATAGAAAGCGAGGACGGAAATGAATGGTAATTTTTAACTCGTCAGTCCATAGATTCAGCTACTCCACTCTCCAAAAATCACCGCTGGACAACGGACCCAAACATCTACTGTATATGTTACTTTGGATGACTAGCCGCATCTCTCTCCACCATCAGCTTGTTGTTTCATCTAATTGCAAAAATTCTGTTCACTTACAATACTTCAAAGAGACGAGCGATTCCAACCAGTCACCAGAGAAAGGTAAAATAAAAAATGTATTACAAATTAATTATTCGCTTCGAGTAGGGTCAAATGATTGACGTCAGTAATCCGACTTTGATTCTGACGCGTATACAGGGCCGGCGTTAGGGGGGGGGGGGGTAAGCGGGTCAAAAGTACCCGGGCCCCGCCGGCTGATGGGGGGCCCGATCACCGACTATAGGGCCCGAAATTCCTAGCGCCGGCCCTGCGCGTATATGTGCCTTGATGATAGGTGAAAGGCTTACGGCAGTAAACAAATATAAAATTGTTGCAGTTATTCATTAACAAAAAAAATTCAAATTATGGCATTATTGGCCGGATATGCCGAAGTATTTTTCGGCCGCCAAGTGACAGTTTTTCGATTATCGGGCAATGCGCCTTTTGTCGTGGTTGCTGACCAAACCCAGCAATCCTACCCCATACATGGAACATATAGTTTAAGGAGCAATTTGAACCACGCAAGCGTCCTGGAATACTTCACATTACACAGATAACTGTGCCACAGGTGCAGGTAGCGTTAAAAGACTCTGAAAATCCCAACCGAGACATAGATTCGGACCGGGCAACTTTCGATCTCCAGTCAGACACCTTAACCACTGAGCCAACATACAGCTCATTCATTAACAATTAAAGATAGATTCCTCTGGAACTTGGTCACTGAAGCCATACGCTTATTTATATTAATAGTAGATAAAGGAATATTTTTATATTCTTTCTTTAAGTATATTGCTAGCTTCACAGTCGTCATCCATATACGCTTAAAATAGAAAAATGTAATTCACATATATTTCGTCTTACTTCAAAGATTCTTATTATGGTAAGTCTTTATTGAATTTAGATGCTCGGGAAAAAATGTCAATATTTCAACAGATAAATCTGAAACTGAAATGAGAATGTCAAATTGTTGTATTTTCAAGAGAATGCGTCTTTAAAATGGTTCCAGTACATATCTCGCCAAAGTTAAGAGATGTAAAAAAATTACGTTCGATTGTTTTCATTATGACTTATCTTTGCGAACCGTGTGACCATGTGGCAAACCATAGCTAGCTTCGCTCCAGGTAGCATTTGCGTGCTTGATTAATCGGACTGTAGCATAATTCAATAATTTCGTATTTAATATTCTAGTGAGTGTAAGCCAGTCTCGGTGAGCTACAAGCCTGGGCGGACGTGGAACATGAGAGCGCGTTTGCAGAATCTGAACCCTTCCTGCAAGGCCACAGAGGCAAGCAGTTTTGACTGTGAGAAACAAGGTTCGAAATGTTCTGGTACCTTCTAGAAAGACGCCTCCAACTGGCCAATTAAACTTTGCATCCACAGCGCGTAATGTGAACTGGCCAATGGGAGACAGTCACCCCACCCTTAAGCGACAGTAGAAAGACGCGTTCTGTACTCGTCCTCTGCGCAGTTTCATTTTGAAGATCATGCCGTAAACGTGCCAATTTTTATGAAGCCAATGACTTAGGCAGTGTTAGAAATTACATCACCAGCTCCACCCTTCGTATGCTCACGAGGCGAGGCTTGTACCAACCCTCCCACTATTTTATTTAGCCATTCGGCTATAGTAAGGAAACACATTTCACTTCTATGCATACTAAGATGTACCATTCAACTGTATTAATCCACTTACCTCTCCGAAGAAGTCAAGAATAAATACCTGTTCATAATATCTCGGAAGTTATTTACAACAATACCTTAAGTCAGTAGTTAGAGTGATATTTTAGTGCTTTCCAGCCCGTACTTGCAGACGCCAACGGGAAGAACCAGAAGTTGACGGCGAGCAGGCTGGACGAACTTACGTGCACGCAGGGGTAAGTCGAAGGTAATTCTTCGCTTGGCCATTACCACGCGACAGTACCCCAGTAATAAAGTTGGTGTCATGGTGTGGCGTGCCTAACCATTCTAACATCGACGTCATCATTATTGTTATTATTTTGGAGTCACTCCACTTAGCATAGCAGAGAAAACAACAATTTTCTCTCGCTATAGTAAATCTTCTGAGGAATACTAAGCTACGAAGGGTTGGTGGTGTTAAGTGGAATAAGGACGCAGAAGGAGCCAAAACGGACGCAGAAATTCGGCAGCGCGGAGTTCACGCGGCGACGAGCACGGAGTTCACGCGGCGACGAGCACGGAGCAGACGCTAGGAGGCAGGGCGGTCGCGGATCGACTTGGTATAATCGACGGAGCAGAAGGCGCCGAGTTTGAAAGCAGCGACTGCAGAATCACCAGAAAAGTGAGTACAGTGAGAAAATCAGTGTGTAAAAAGTGTCCATCATGTCACAAGGTGCATCACCGAGTGTAGGAAGTGTGCCGGAAGATAGTGGTGTAAAAATTACGGTCACTGAGGCTCTTAAATTAATTCCATCCTCTTTCGATGGAAATAAGAGTGAATTAAGTTCTTTCATCGACAATGTGTCCACAGCATTTTCCCTTGTACCTAAGGAAGAACATGATGTATTACTTAAATTTGTAAAATCTAAAATAGTTGGCACAGCTCGCTCGAAATTGATTGTCCGAGAGCAGACGAAAGATTGGCCATCAGTAAGAGATATTTTAATTGAAAATTATGGCGAAAAGAGATCACTAGATTTTTATGCTTATCAGCTGTTTTCTGCCAAACAGAGAAACGGGGAATCAATAGCAGATTGGGCGTCAAGAAATAGATAAATTGTCACATGATTTCAGGCAGGCTGCAAGCCTTGAGATGGACGAACCAGATGTTAAGGGCAGTCTAGCTTTAATAGATAAGTTGAGTAGGGCTACCTATATACAGGGTTTGCAAAATGAACGCATTCAGACAGTAGTCAGAGCTCAGGGTTCAAAGATAACACTTCCTGAGGCCGTGGATTTATCTTTGGTTGAAGAGTCAGCAATTTTGTCACATAAAGAGAAATCCTTACATGCGAGGGCTGAAATGAAGCCAGTGCATTGTAGGAATAATGGTAGTTCCTTTAAGAAATGTAATTTATGTGGGAAAATCGGTCACATCAGCAGAGAATGTCGAAGTTCGACTGTCTGTCAGTTGTGTCAACAATTTGGACACCATGCCAGAAATTGTAGAAATAAGCCAGCTTTCAGAGGGGTCCATTATATCACATGTAGTTATTGCAAAATTCCAGGTCATTCCGTATCCGATTGTCGGAGCAAAGGAAACAGGTGCTCCAAATGTCAAAAAAAGTAGGACATTTCCCATCAAAATGCAGAAGCAAATTTAATAACAAACAGGAAAACTCAGTCGAGTGTAAATGCTGACAACCTCGTTTGCACTCGGGATTATGGACGAGTCTATACTGTAGGTTGTCGATATGTAAATGATTTTATTAAATTGTCATGTCCAGATATCCAAAATAGTGCTATCAGGTGTCTCTTAGATTCGGGCTCACAGGTCAGCTTAGTCAGCAAATCTATCTTAAAGGAAGATATGTACATCAATAAAAATGAGGTCATTCAAATTAAGGGTATTGCTTCTCAACTTATGAGAACATACGGTACGGTGAAATTGAAACTGTATTTGAGGAACAACATTTACATTACTCATAAATTCCATGTAGTTTCTGGAGCCGTGGATATAACCGAACACGGGTTAATTGGTCGTGATTTTCTAATACAACACAGAGCTGTCATAAATTATAGAACAAAGGCGGTTTATCTAAAAGGTCATTTTGTGCCAATGTTGACAAAACGTGAAGGGAATCACACATTAACTAAGCGAACAAGAGCAGTATACACCAGAAATCAACACACGATGTTTCCATGACAACCGGAAGTATCAGACAGGGAAGTTTCAGTTCAGCCATAGACAGGGTAGGAACCAAGGACCGCAGCAGAACAACAACATTATAGGTCAGACCAAACTTACACAAGGGTCATGCACAACAACCAAACACAGGTAGAGCACATGCAAAGGATTGCTTGCGAGTGGAAGAGATAGGAAACAGATGCATTACTCAACAGCACGATCCAGTGTTCAATGGGAGAAACAGTGAAGCCGACGGGGAAGTACCAACTAACCAGCAGTCAGATAGCCATCAGAAACATTGTACATCCAGTCGAACGCATTAGCCAAAGATCCAGAAGATAGTTTAATTAAATTAGGTCCGAGAGAAGAAAGGATTTTACGCATTAAGGTTCAAGGAAAGCGAAACACAGAGGCAGTAGTGATCAGTAAACAGGAATTAATAAAAGGTGTTCATGTACCAGAATCTCTAGTTACAGTCAGAAATGGAGAATGCATTATTCCTATTCTAAACACACGAGAGGAAGAAGTTGAATTTTTCTATGCGCCTTTAGAAGCACAGCCAAGGCCTAATCTGTCAGACGCGTCAGCAACAGCTGAGTACACGTCACATGTGCGCGCAGCTAGTAAACAAACGAGTCAGGTTTCAAAACACACACCTCCAGCGCGACCACGTGTTAGTCTTTTAAAGGACAACTTGCGATTAGACCACTTGAATGCAGAAGAGAAACAGGTCATTTCTGAATTATGCTTGCTATATAACGATATTTTCTTCCTCCCTGGGGATAAATTAACACATACAGATACAGTGAAACACGAAATTAAATTAAAGCCAGAAGCTATGGGGAAAGTTATTAATTCTAGATCTTACCGAATACCAGAGGCTCTGAAACCAGCTTTAGATGAAGAGATAGATCATATGTTGGAACAGGGTATAATTAAACACTCTGATAGTGAGTGGAACTTTCCTATACTTCTTATACCCAAACGTGCAGATGCTAGTGGTAAACAAAAGTACCGACTTGTCGTAGACTTCAGAAAATTGAATGAGATGACTGTAGGGACTACATTTCCCATTCCATTGATATCTGAGATCCTAGACTCCTTAGGGAAGGCCAAATATTTTACAACCCTTGATCTAGCGAAAGGCTACCATCAAATTTTGATAGATGAAAAAGATCACATATGACGGCTTTTAGCACTAATAAGGGCCATTTTTGTTACGTCACTATGCCCATGGGGTTAAGCTCAGCCCCTAGTACCTTCCAGCATTTGATGAATTTGGTTTTATCGGGTATTAATGGGAAAAAGCTAGTGTACTGGATGATTTATTGGTCTATAGTACCAGTTTAGAGGAACACAGAGATCGGTTGATGGATGTATTTGAGAGATTGCGACACCATAACTTGAAGCTTCAGTCAGATAAATGTGAGTTCTAAGACGTGATTTGATATACCTAGGTCATAGACTAACTGCTGAGGGGGTATCCCCAGATCCCGCGAAAACAGAAAAGGTGAAAAACTATCCCAGACCAGAAACGACAAAGCAGCTCAAAACCTTTCTGGGTTTCACAGGGTATTACCGTAGGTTTATTGAGAACTATAGTAAGATTGCGAAGCCTCTATACGAGCTTTAAAGAAGGAAGTGGCATTTGAATGGAATCCAAAAGCGAACAAGCTTTTCAAACCCTTAAAGAGAAGCTAACATCCCCTCCTCTCTAAAATATCCAAATTTTGACGAAGAATTCGTAATTACCAGATGCAGTGGTCAAGCGATAGGTGCTCTTATCTCAGGGTCCAATCGGTAGAGATAAGCCAATAGCATTCGCTTCGCGAACTTTGAGTAAGGCAGAACAAAATTACAGTGTCAGCGAAAAAGAACTTTTATCTTGTGTCTGGGCAGTCAAAACGTTTCGACCTTATGTGTTTGGAAGACGTTTCAAGCTAGTAACTGACCATAAACCGTTGACGTGGCTTTTTAGTGTGAAGGAACCATCCTCCCGGTTACTCAAGTTCAGATTAAAACTGAAGGTTATCAGTACGAAATAGTTTACAAAAAGGGAACGTCTAATTCAAATGCAGATGCTCTCAGTAGAATCAGGGAAATACGAGCCAACACTGAAACATCAAATGAGGAGATAGAACCGAATGACGTAATGGAAACTTCCGAAAATGCAGTGGCTACTCCAACAACAACACAAACAGGTAGAAGCACAGACACAAACAACAGCTGAAGAGTTTCCCGCAATTGACGAAGAGGAAAAACGAGCCATTTTGCATCAATGCATGATGCGCCTCTTGGAGGCCATGTCGGGATTAATCGAACGTTAGAAAGAATTAAAAAGTACATACAGTGGCCAGGAATGGACCAAGACGTTAGGGACTACATTAGGCAATGTCCTAGCTGCCAGAAAAACAAATTGACCCAACCGCACGTCAAAATGCCTTTAGAAATCACTAGAACACCAGAATATATTTTCGAAAAGTGCGCCGTTGATGTGGTTGGCCCTTTGCCCCTTTCAAACCATGGCAATAAATCATCCTGACCTTCCAAGACGAACTATCGAAATTCTTAGCAGCTATACCCATTCCAAGACAGGATTCTGATACAATAGCAAGGTCGTTGGTGCATGAAATCATCCTAAAATACGGTTCTCCACAATTTTTATTATCCGACTGTGGGGCTAGCTTTCTTAGTGATACTTTGCAGAGAGTATGTAAGTTACTCAGGATCGAGAAGATTCAGACTATGCTTGGCATCCGGAATCGAACGGGGCTCTTGAAAGAAGTCACAGGACGCTTACAGAGTACTTAAGGCACTATATCGATAAGGATCAGTCAAACTGGGATGAATGGGTTCCCTATGGAACATTTGTTTATAATACAACTACCCATACTGCCACCGGTTACACACCATTCGAACTTCTCTTTGGGCGTGTAGCAAATATTCCAGGTATCTTGCAGAAGGATCCCATAGAAACCATCTATTCTTATGATGACTACGCGGACGAGTTAAAAGCCAGATTGCAAAGTTTACATCAAAGAGCTAGGGAGATAAATAAACAGTGTAAAATTAAAAACAAAGAGTATTACGACAAGGATCAAAACCCGAAGGAATTCAAAGTAGGAGATAAAGTATTGCTTAAGGACGAGAGTGTGAGACGCGGACGAAGCCTTAAACTGGACACACAATTTAGAGGTCCTTACAAAATTATAGAAGTGCAATTACCCAATGTTACTCTACAGATAGGACGATACAAGAAGGTAAAGGTGCATGCAAACAGGTTAAAACCTTATATCTGAGCACATATACACATGTAATTATAAGACCTACTCTTAGAGCACTATACACTACATAGGATTAGCCGAAAACCCGGTTCAGTTGCGCCAAATAGCAGAGAAACAGCGTTAGAATAAAGTTGGATAGGCACCACGTGTTGTTTGTCAACAAAAACGCACATGGAGGGCGAGCCTCCTGTGACGTAGCTGATAGCGCGAGGAATTACAAATGGCGGCGCGATAAGAGAGCGCCTTGCCCACCCACACAAGGCCGTTCACTCCAGCTGAAATGCTAGCGCGCCCACACGCGCTTGATATCAGCCACGCACTCAGGTGTCACGGCAGCAGCTCTTTAACACGCCAGACGAATGCATTAGGCGCGTAATAAATTACACATAAAATTATGCATAATATTTTCCATACCAGTCATTTGTTTATAACTAAAATTGATTTTATTTTGCAGAGAGAAACACTAGTATTAAACGCTATAAGTTTTGTATTTATTTCTTACAGATGAATGTGATCCTAAGTACCTTATTATATCTGCAAATGAGTGTGGTACAGCAGTTAAAACCGTCTTAGCAGGGTTCAATCACACCTTAGCAGGCGTGAGCGAAATCAGATAGTACTACTAGAAGGGATGCGAAAGATGCAGAGATACGCGGAAAGTTATGCGAATCATACCGATAAAGCCATACGCCAATTGTCTGTTTTAGTATCTGTCAATGAGCATCTAGTTCGTGCCATTGCTATTATACAAGGTTTGCAGAGGGAATACGATCTCTTAGTAAGTGCGATCGTAAATTCTCAAAAGGGGTTATTGCAGCCACATTTTATTAATCCAGTTCAAATTGTCCAATACTTGGAATTAATAAGGAATGATATAGGGGATAAAAAGTTCCCAGTTTCTCTGAAGGAGGAAAATGGCTATCTTCTTTTGAAAATCATTACAATCGATGTTTTCATGTCACAGAATATTCTTAGTTATATTTTGAATGTGCCATTATTAGAAAGCAATCATTTTAATCTATATAAAATGTTGCCTTTGCCTATAAATCTTGATTATAATGGTCATTACTTGTATTTACAACCTGATCATTCATATATTCTAATTGATCACTCTAAACGTTTGTATGCAAAACTGGATCAAGACCAATTAGATTGTAAACAACTGACGTCAGACTCCAGTATTTGTAAACAGAACTTTGTATTACAAACTACTTATGAAAACTCACCGTGTGAGGTTCGACTCCTGCAACCATTAGGATCAATCCCTAATGATTGCGTAAGAAAATAGCAGTACTTAATGACAGTGTTTGGACGGCCATTAGCCGAAACGAATGGTTATTTGTAGTACCTCATGAAGAGAGTGTAACAATATTATGCAATAATGAACCTCCCACGGATGTCACCTTTAAAGGTACTGGAAAGTTAACATTCTTTGGCAAATGTAAAGGTTACGCTAATACGATAATGATTCAGTCAGAGCAATATATAAGAACCAATGTAACTACTCATGATGTAATACCTAATTTTAAGCTAGACTTGGATTGTTGTACATTAAATCAAGACAAACATAATCTTTCAGAGTTAAGGTTAGCATGGAAATTAGAGCCAGTAATACGACACCTAGACGACCTCAAGGTCGCTGGACATAAAATACAAGAAACAGTAGAGTGACGCGTTCTGTACTCGTCCTCTGCGCAGTTTCATTTTGAAGCTCATGCCGTAAACTTGCCAATTTTTATGAAGCCAATGACTTAGGCAGTGTCAGAAATTACACCACCAGCTCCACCCTTCGTATGCTCACGAGGCGAGGCTTGTACCAACCCTCCCGCTATTTTATTCAGCCATTCGGCTATAGTAAGGAAACACATTTCACTTCTATGCATATTAAGATGTACCATTCAACTGTATCAATCCACTTATCTCTCCGAAGAAGTCAAGAATAAATGCCTGTTCATAACATCTCGGAAGTTATTTACAACAATACCTCAAGTCAGTAGTTAGAGTGATTTTTAGTGCTTTCCAGCCCGTACTTGCAGACGCCAACGGGAAGAACCAGAAGTTGACGGCGAGCAGGCTGGACGAACTTACGTGCACGCAGGGGTAAGTCGAAGGTAATTCTTCGCTCGGCCATTACCACGCGACAGGACGATGAGAACGAAAAGCTCAGTCTCTGACGGAATAAATAGCTCGGTAACGGAATGAGATAGACGTGTCACTTTTATACGTACGTACGTACATAAATTGCCGAGCTTTGTAAAGTGCAGTGAGCACAAAAAGTATAATTTATTGCCACAGAAGTTATAAGTAATGGAAAATTGTGAAAATCAACACAAAGCGAGTAGCGAAGCAAACTACAGTAAGATGCGCCAGAAGCAATGTGAGCGGGCTTGAGAGAAATAGTAACCAAGCCAGTCACAGGTCAGAGGAAAGAATGAGGTGTTGTTGCGGGGGGGGGGGGGGGGTTGACGAGAGAGCCAGCTATCGTGTATGCTACAAACGCGATGCACACAATAATATACAATCCACCTTAGACAACATCGAGGAGAAAGCTATCTTTGAGAAACTTGGTACAAGCGAGTGCCTCCGAAAGTGATGTTTCTCGTATCATTCATTACCCAGTATTCAACAAGATTTCTTTGCAACTCACATAATTCAAATTATTGGATTCATTCATCTACACTAATATTATAATGCGACAGCAACTCTGTTATATTTTCATTACTAAACGGCTAAATCGATTTTGATGAATTTGATAAAGAAGTACTATGTATAAGTATGAAGGACATATGACCTGTTTTCGGTATAAATAAACGTATTTTGTCATGATTTAGAAAAATAACCGAACGGTGATGGACATACGGACAGTGTGTGTAAATCTGTAATGATGTGTTGTCGTTCGGGATTTGATTCTGTCGCAGTTTGTGGGAAACCTGTAATGTAGTTTAAAGCTTTCTCTGTCGAATTCTAGCAATAAAATTCTAAGTCCATCCGCGTCGCGGGTAACAGCTAGTTTTCTTATATTTGGAACAAATTTATTCACCTTTGTTTTCTTTCGCACCTCTATGACGTTTCCACGCAAAACTACTGCTTTAGTGCATCTAATACTACCAACTCCGCTTTTTTTTCCGACATGAAGGAAGTAAATCATCCACACCACATATATACGATAAAATGACCACTGCTTTCCTCGAAAGCACTATGGAAAATCGAAATCATAGTGGTTCTACAAAAAAGGGCAACATGATTTATGTTTAGTGGCGTTAAATGTTAAACTTGAATTTCAATCAGTTTTCATTAGGAAATAAAATCAAAATTTTTGTTAACATTAAGGTTTACTCAAAATGTCTCTCAGAGCAACCTGGTTCATAAAACACAATTCATTTCCATTATGAAACGTCACATAACGGCAGACTTCCAACAGGGATTTTACACCACGTTTATGAAGTAAGAAATGCAACCAGTGGATCCAAGCAGTAAAGAAAGACACTGTAGACCATCGGAATAACAGAAGATATAATACAAGATAGAGTTACTTACAGATGAGTGGTCCAAGATTTCAAGGGATTCAAGGAGAAGGAGAAGAGGAACCGTAATAATATATGGACCCAAGAAAGGAGGAAACGCAAATTGAAAGAATGAAGAACTATTGGAAGTCACGAAAAGAGACATGCGAAATGAATACACAAGATTACTTTTCGTGGGTCCTTAGATTGCCGAAATCGAAGAGAAGAAGAAACGATAGAACATCCTAATGTTGCGATGTCAGTAACATGTGATACAGTAAAGGTATTAATACGTGTGTGAAACTTTGATCTTCTAGCGTCAATGTTAGCTGATTTTGTGGGTAAGTTGAAATGCAGTCAGGACCAAGATGACAATAGAAACTATTTCCTACAGTGTATGGCATGAGGATTTGTATTGATTGTTATTTTATAACAATTTTGTTTACTTTTGACAACTGCGAAGAATTGACTAACCGTACACTCGGTTCAATCCGTCGTTTTTGACGAGCTTACAAGCTTTATACAGTTTTGCATGTACGGTCGATATTTGTCGGTTCTCACGGTCCCGGATATGAAGCAGACTCCCGTTGATCGTGTAGCTGCAGTAATTTACACCGTAGGCGTCGGTTAACCAGTTTCCTGCCTGCGGCTTTAATAACGTCCGGGCTTACCATCTACTGTAATTCTTATTTACAGCGGCGTTATACACGGCTAAAACTAATGGCGCCACTGCTTCTACCAACTGCTGCCTTTTATTTTGTTACTACTTAGAGTTCTGCTGGTTGGAAATCAGGAAAATTCTATTAATACTAATTTATTTTCATTCTTGTGTCATTGGATTAAGGACGAGTCGCACAACAGAATAAATAAGAGTTCTGATACCTCAATCCTCAGAAGTTTATATTGCAGAATTATGAAATCTCTGTAATTATTTAAGAACCTGTATCAAAAAGCTTGCTATTTTATATATATTAACGAAACAACCTCCCATTTGTTACGCTACATTGGCTGAGAACGGATATCTAAAAGAAACAAGATACGGAGATGATGTAAGACTCCAGAACTAAAAATCTGAAGTTCCTCTACTTTCATTTACATCATTATTAATTCACAAGAAATTTTTACCCAGCAGGGGTTTATGGCTTATTGACCATGAGCTCATTACGGCCGGAAGAGGAAAGTACTAAATACGATAAAATCTAGATGGGTTGACCTAGGAACGAACCCGCAAGCTCCTGACTGCTACGGCTGGAAGTTAACCAATCATCCAACAGGTTCAGCAAACGTAAGCACATTTACACACGTGGCAGATAGTGGCTTTCTTGTGTGATAAATACTTTAACTGTCAGAGATACTGAATACATAAATTGATAGCCAAGATTCCTAATTTCTCGTAACCAGTTGATTTGATTCGGGTGTGATATAACGTAGCGACCGTAATGAAATGAAGCATCGTAATCTTCAGAAGATATCTGTAACCAGTTGAGATGAAAAGGTTTTCTTGGGCGCGTAGAATTTAGATGTTAGAACCATTAAAAATGTTAACAACAATCTTTCGGGGTCCAACGTACGTGATTGAGCCTATCCCGACTACTTTTTATGGGTAATGGTTTACGACGATGTTCGGTTGTTAAAGTTTTCTTGAATTTACACAACTCTACACTGGTATTAACCTTGAATGTGTTAAGAAATCTTATTCTTTACCAAACCGCTCTTTATGAATGGTAGCGAAGTACGGACTCCGTGAATACGGGAAGGAAGACAAATTAAAGCATTTGAAATGTGGGCTATAGAAAGATTCTGAAAATTAAGTGGACAGACAAAGTACGAAAGAACTTGTTCTAAAAATGATGGGTAAAGCAAGAAGTTTGTGAAAGAGTGTTAAAGAAAGAGACATGCGGGATTGGTTAATTTGTTAGTGGGGTGATTGTTCTCAAAATGATGGGTAAAGAAAGAAGTTTAAGAAAGAGTCTTAAAGAAAGAGACATGCGGGTTTGGTTAATTTTTTAGTGGAGTGAAAAACTGAAGGAAAGAGCGGTGGAGGAATACAGATTAGAATATATAAAGCAGGTAATTGAGGACGCATACTGTGATGAAGAGGTTAGCACAAAATAGGAGAACTGCATTAAACCAGTCGAGATACTGATGATAGAAAGGGGGGGTGGGGAAGGTCATGACCGAATTTGACCCTCGGAAGCGCGTTAATTTGTTTGATTCCCAGAAGTGCAAATTATTTTCGTCATTCAATACCCTCATCAGATGTGATGGTCTCGTAATCAGGGTTATATTCCAAACCTATTCCGCAGTGTGTGTATGGAGTCTGCTGATAGTGATTGGTACGTCAGATGGGGACTCTGAACTATAGTATGGCTGAATGGATTTCACCATCTGCCAAAAAACATTACGCTAAACCCTTACACAAGTCACAGTCACACACACAACATTCAGCAACACCTTCAAACTGGGGTAGGCAACGGGAAACCACCTCACTTTCCGATTTATAACCCACCCTCTAAACCTTGGGCCTAACATTCTGGATGCGGGTTCAAATCCCAGTCCGGTCATCCAGATTTCGGATTGAGAAGTCTTTAGAAATCACTCTAGGCGAATACTGGGATGGTTCCTTCAAAAGGCTGTGACTGAATTCTTTCCTGTTCCTTGGTTTTAATCCTCTCCCATCCTTAATGATCTCGATGTGGCGTAATGCCTTATATTAAAAGAAATTAAACAGAAAAGCAAAGCCAACAGCTTTCGGGTTGAGGAGAAGGAATAATGGGTATTAAAGTTATTCAAACCAGTTCTACAACGGAACCAGCTAATTTAACTTACTATACGTATCGTGTTCCAATGTTTTCGAGCTTATATCATATATGTTTCAATTAAATACAGTTATTCACTCCACAAGTGGCTGTCTGTAACTCCGCTCTTCCATTCTTTAGAATTAACTGAAGCTAGATTACTCACATTCCTAATATTAATTATTTTTTCAAGCTTCCGAAACTTAGAGCTTGATATTTTTATTCCATGATTCTCACATTTGTTTTGAGAGAGTATAAGAAATAATAATAATAATAAATATAAAGCAAGCTATAAAGATGAGCTGCGGAATCTAAATTGGCATGGATACGTAATAAGAATGGAAGAAAAGAGATGTTCGAAAAGAATATTAAATTACAATCCCCCAAATCGAAGAAATACAAAAAGACTTAAAAAGGATATGGAAGGAAGATGCCGAGGAAGCTATGAGGAAGAGAGACCTACAAGAGAACTATTGGTTAGACACGAATTGATGGCATCCGCGAAACGAAAGAGATTTAGACATGATCAGCTGTGACTCCCAGGAAAGTGATGCCTTTCATTGCTCGCAGCCATGCTTTATGACAAAAGTACTAGTCAAACTTAAAAGTTAAGTCGGGAAATTTATGTTTTGTAATCTATGACTGCTCTAATTCCTTTTTCTTTTTTTGAGCTGAAAAATTTTATCAGCATACTTCGCCGAAATAATAAATTCAACTGCGACTTGATGTAGCGGCTACCCTCCTGACATTATTGCAGTAATAATTGTTTTCAAGACAAAGGCGCCGTAATTCCATCGACAAGCACGATTTTAATTTAATTTAGCTATTGCCTTATGCGTCATTTCATGTTATATTAATCCGTGGCGGGTTATTAATTGTGAAAATCAGCTCCCTGGCCGAACAATGTTAACCAGACTGTCGTTAAATAATTATTTAGGTGTCAAAATTTCAATCACTGTGACAGCGTTTTGTCAGCAACACTATGACATGTTTTGCTACGGTACACAAGAGAATAACGTACAGTTATAAAATCCTTTTTTGATTATTTTAAGTTTTTCGAGCTAATTCTCTACACTTCAAATCTTCCTTTTCCATCCATACACTGCTTTCTATAGGAGAGGTTCTTGCCTAAACTATGAATGTGGTTGCTGTTTATTCTAAGTCGTAATGGCAAATTTAGAAGATGTCTCGGTAAAGCTATTTTATCTGTAGAGAGTGATGATCAACAAATTATCGATAAAGTCTCCTTTTCGTAGTTTGCCGTTAGCATCGCCTACAATGGCCGAAATGAATAACTTTCCGTACAGGGCAGTATATACTGTATGACTACCAAATTACTTACCTACTCTCAGAGGAGGAATAAAACTCAGCGGGTTACTGAACATTCCGTAGGAGTACTCTCTCAGTCATTAAGGCTGTCTTTTCGTTTCTATTCCGAAGTAACATCAACGAAGTGAGTTTTACCCTGCCGCATTATTTCCCTGGGCGCTGCCTATTGCTTCCTCGCTTGTGCGCACTTCGTCCTCATTTCTCGCGGCTCCCCCACTGCTGGAAACTAAATTTTCGTTGGTCCGAATGGGAGGCCGCACGGGGAGCTGCTATGGGGCCATATTACTTTCTCCTTCCCTTCATGTCCCGCGGCCGTTACTGCCGCCAGGGAACTAATTCCGGCTCTCCCTGGGGAACACTGTTTTATGTCGCCTCACTTCTACGGCAGGAGCGTTCCCCCGATCTTCGGCGTCCTTCATTGCACGCCCAACCGCAGACCGCAATTAGCACCAACTGGTACCTGTTTCCCTACACGCAGAGTTTCTAAGTGGCGATGTAGCCTCACGTATCAGTAAGCAACAATGACTTATTACTTCGATTTTGGCCTATAACACTATAGTGACTTTCACTCGGAAGTTAGTCTTTCTTTGATCGCAAAGACGATTCGACAGTTAGGCCCCCGGTTTTAAAGTTCCACCATACTGATATGTAAACGTAAGTTTTCCCGGCGAATTTGATGCTTGGAAATCTCTCGGGCATGCGGTCGGGTCAGTTGATCGTAGATGAACGAATTTTCGACGGCGTAATGTGCCACCATCTTCAGGTTGCGTCCGCTGGTCGGCGTGAGGAGCGCAGTCAAGGGCGCGACCTGAAGATTATGGCACGTTACACAGTCGAAAATTCGTTCATCTACGATCAACTGACCCGACCGCTTGCACGAGAGATTTTCAAGCCTCCAACATACTGTTATTGCTATTATTTTTGAAAAGAGACTCGTGGAAATAGAGTTCATTACTCTACTGACCATAACATATACAGGGTGTTACAAAAAGGTACGGCCAAACTTTCAGGAAACATTCCTCACACACAAACAAAGAAAATATGTTATGTGGACATGTGTCCGGAAACGCTTACTTTCCACGTTAGAGCTCATTTTAGTTTTGTTAGTATGTACTGTACTTCCTCGATTCACCGCTCGTATTGTGGACGGCTGTGATACAATACGCCATTCTCCAGGGCTGCATCAGCGCATCAGGGATTCCATGCGACGGAGGGTGGATGCATGTATCCTCGCTAACGGAGGACATTTTGAACATTTCCTGTAACAAAGTGTTTGAAGTCACGCTGGTACGTTCTGTTGCTGTGTGTTTCCATTCCATGTTTAATGTGATTTAAAGAGAAGTAATAAAATGAGCTCTAACATGGAAAGTAAACGTTTCCGGACACATGTCCACATAACATATTTTCTTTGTTTGTGTGTGAGGAATGTTTTCTGAAAGTTTGGCCGTACCTTTTTGTAACACCCTATATAACTGTGTGTACTACTCGTGACTTTAGATATCTTCGAATAAATGAGGTAACTGCATTTATGCCCTTTTATTCGGAATTCAGGAAAACTAAGCCACCGAAGCCCTCTATGTCGTAATACCCGAACGTTAAAGAAAGCTGTTTTATAATGCGTGAGGATGAGAAATTTCCACTTTTTGTGTCGCCTGTGTGTGTGTGTTAAAAAACAAAAACAATTGACACCCAGGGCTGTAAAACGATTTAGACTCAGTGCCAAGAGGTTCTAAGAGAAACAAACTTTGCAGAATGACGTCCGAGAAAGTGTTTTAAACTCGAAACCAAGATACTCGTAATTGGTTTTATGAGACTCGTGTTCCGACATAGAATCTATTCTAATATTATAAATGCGAAAGTAACTCTGTCTGTCTGTTTGTTACGTTTCTTGGGCTAAACGGCTACTCCGATCGTGATGAAACTTGACAAGGAGATGCTATTTGATATTAGAATGGATATGGGAACTATATTCTGTATAGATAAGAAAATATTGTCATTAAATTATGAAAACTATCTGAACTGTGAAAGACAAAAGCATAATATCTATATGTCTTTGTAATGCGTAGCGATAGAAAGCAATGGTAGCGTAGCATAGTGGTAACGTGCTTGCTTGTTAAGAAAACTCGCGTGGCTTCCACTGGGATTTTGTAGTAAGGATACCATGTTCTGGATAATCTTTCGCGGTAGAATAGTGCCCTAAGCGTTTACTTTATTCACGGTATACTGGTTTCACAGGTCGGCGTGAGGAGCGAATCAAATATTCTGCTTAGCAGTCAATGTTTACTGCAATTATATGATAGTATAAGATTTTGGACTAAATCAAAGCAAGACAACAGTGTTGAAATGTAGCAGAAATGATAGCAATAACAGTAGATTAAATATAAGAACAGGATCGGATGTGACAGAAGATGTAAGTGAATTTTGCTACTTAGGAAATTATAACTTATGGACGAAGCATGAATGATGTTAAAAGCACTAGCTTAAAGAGCCTTCATGAAAAAGAAAAATCTTTTAGTTTCAAATATTAATCTAAGACTCAGTAAGAATTTTTTTAAACTCTAAGTGTGGAGCACAGCACTTTACTGTAGCGAAACATGGACTTGAGAAATACCAGAAAGAAGGGAAATTGAAGCATTTGAAATGTGGTGCTATAGAAGGATGTTGATAATTATGTGGACAGAATGATAGAGTACGAAATGAACGTTTTTGGAAATGATTAGTGAGGAAAGAAGTATGTGGAAGAGTCCAACAGAAAGAAGAGACAGAATGGTGGACAATATTTTGAGACCGGAGGGATTGGTTAATTTGTTAGTGGAGGGAACAATCGAAGGTAAGAACAGCGCAGGAATACAGAAATTAGAATATATGAAGCCGATAATTGTGGACGTGGATTGTAAGGGGTATGTTGAGATGAAGAGGTTAGCGTATGATAGAGCTGGATGGAGAATTCCATCAAACCAGTCGAGAGGTTGATGACAGCAAAAAACAAAAAAGATTGTATTTTGAAAGTGGAAAAGTTAATATAACCTTCTTGAAAATAACAGTCAATCTTATTGGGAACCATCAGACCTGTTCAGAACGGATTTTGATCCCCCGAGTATATGTTGAAGGGTATTTACTCCATATGTCTGTGTAACAATTATTTCTTCAAAATGAGCCCTGGGTATTGAGAAATTAACGCGGAAACATATGTAAATATATTTTAAATATTATAATTTTAGTACATTCTTTAAAAGGTTCAGCGTGGTGTATGCGGTAAGGCGCTATCTTCCATTTTGCGAACCCGGGTTCAAATCCCCATATTGCCAAATATTTTTATTTCTTTTTTTATATGCAGTAATCATTGAGCATTGATTTTATTTCATTTAAAATTCATTTACGAATTTTTATTATGCGAAATAACAGACATTTTATTAGTTTCAAACATTTACATGCTCCACCACCACCACTGAACGGAAATAAGTACAGTATAACTGTGGTAGGGCGGAAAAACCCCGACCTTATGGCTGTAACATATTTACTTTTCGATATTAATTGTAGAAATACAAGTATAGAAACGATGAACATGAAATATACCTGTTTCATTAAAAAAAACATAAACAATGAAATAATGATTTTCTAAAAAAAAGGTTGGGACTGTATATTCTGTAATTTTTGTTTTAAACGTTATTTCGCATAATAAAAATTCGTAAATGAATTTTAAATGAAATAAAATCAATGCTCAATGATTACTGCAAATAAAAAGAAATAAAAATATTTGGCAGTATGGGGATTTGAACCCGGGTTCGCAAAATGGGAAGATAGCACCTTACTACATAGACCACGCTGGAGGTTTAAATAATGTACCAAAATTATAGTATTTAAAAGATATTTACGTATGTTTCCGCGTTAATTTCTCGATACCTAGGGCTCATTTTGAAGAAATAATTGTAACACAGACATATGGAGTAATTACCCTTCGACATATACTCGGGGGATCGAAATCCGTTCTGAACAGGTCTGATGGCCTCCAAGTTAGTTTAAGTAAAGTGAAGATTTTGGTACCACCGACACGGGTAATATGTGTGTAGACAGGGGCGGCCCTAGGGCGGTGCGAGCGGTGCGACCGCACCGGGCGCCGTTATATGGGGGGCGCCGAAAATGCAGCGAGAGATCGTCTGCGCAAAAAATGAAAAATGAATTCTATAATAATTAATATATTATTTTAACACACATCATCTAGAAGATTTTATAAAAGTAATAGTTTCAGCTTAATGCATAGTCGTATGGTATCATAGCATAGAATCAATTAGAGTTGCTACTCGAGTCAGTTCGAGTTATTCAAATCATGAAAAGCAAACTCGTTGTAAAGTTAGCACCCTCCCGTGTCGCGTTGCGCCTCTCCCGCACCTGTTTCATGCCTTCTCGGCTGTAGTCCTGGAAGTTCATGTTTGGGGCGAGATTCAACCATTTCTCTCTTTCTACAATATTAAACCTTTGGTATCACAATTAACGTTGGTATCATAAATATTTACGAAGCTTATCTGTCTTTTACAGACAGGACATGTCGCTAAAGTAAAAAAAAAAAAAATAATAATAATCTGTATGGCGCACAATACATAAAAGAAAACAAAATCAAGACGAAATTGAGGCTTCAAAATTGCTGGATTTTTTTTTTTAAGTCGCCTGAATCGTCATCACCAGAACTAGTTCAACACGAGACGGAAGAAAATTTCTAATGGAAGTTATTCAGATGAGGCTTATGATGAAGAGCAGTATGTGCGAGAAGATATATCTATGGCTAGAACGTCGTCTGCTTTTCAAAAGATTACAAATGGGTATACAAGACATATCACCACAGTCGCCTTTTCAAAGTACAAATTATGACGATATTTCCAAATTGTCGCTCATTGACTCTGCTGGCAGAGATGAAATAATTATTGAAGCAACGAAAAAAATCCAATAAAAAAAATCATGGACGTCGTTTTCCAAATACGTATTTTCACAAACACCAAATGAAGAAACTTATAAAAGTAGATAGTTCCTTTATTCTAAATCTGCGGATAAAGTATATTGTTCATATGTTGTTTATTCAACAGAAGGTCTCATTTTTATTTGGGAAAGAAGGATTGGATGAATGGATTTACTTATCAGAACGTCTCAAAACTCACGAAACTTCATCAGATCACAATCACACAATTCTCAGTTGGATAGAAGCGTTAATTCCATTAAATAACTAGACAAGTATTTGTATATACAGACTGAAGACGAAAAATCACAGTGGGTTGCAATCCTCTAATGAATGATATCTTGTTCAGAGGAAGCTTTGGATCTGAAATAATAAATAATTCTAATGGTGGTAATTTCCTGGATATATTGCAACTGCTAGGAAAATATTACCCGGTGGTGATGGAACATCTCCGCCGTATTGCTAATAACGAGAATAATATCTTATTAAATTGGCAAAAGTATTCAAAATGAATGAAGTTCGTAATAAAATTTTGACTATGGTTAGGTCATCTAAATATTTTTCCATCATACTGAATTGAGCTCTTGATGTAAGTCACGTCGAACATTTTTGCTGACTCTAATGAAGACGAAGTATTACGCTGTGCTTACAATCCGGGAAATGACTCCTTGGGGCGCTGCCCCGTTTAGCATTGATACTTAGCAAAAGTTCGATTTAGATATGAACGATTGTCGAGGCCAAAGATATGACAGTCGATCCAATTTGGTAGGAGGAATAAATGTGGCAAAAGCAAAATTCTTAACCAGTATCTTCAAGCATTTTTTAATTAAAGTAACTGTCATTAAATTTGGTAATAGCTAGTGCCGCCAAATATCAGTTAAATCGGTTTCCTTGTCCGGATTTCTTTGAAGAATATTTGTGTTATTATCTCGATCAAAAAAGCGATGGTAAGTGGTATTCAAGCACTCAGGACTACCGCCAAAAAATTTGCGAAACTCGTTTCAAGAATAGAGTTTCTAGCATCCCTACAGTTCGTTATCACTGTTCGTGAAGCCATTCTGAAACGAATTATTAAGTTGCAGCAACGGATACCTTGTTACTTAGCCAGATCATGGATCAATTTGAGATAATAATTACATTGGTGACTTGGTACAATACATTGTTTCAAAGGCTATGCAGACGAAAGTGGATTTATGAAAATCTTCACGTTTCTTGAAAAACAGCTCGGGGCTGGAAGAGGATATTCTCTACCGCCGCGAAACTGTTACTGACCTGTTGAAATTTGTTTTGACAGCTTCGTTATAATCTCCTCTTCACGTTTTCCATCCTCCTTTCTCCGAAAAGTCGCCACGAATTAAATTAAAAATGCCGAAATGTGAGAGTGAAGCGCAGCGATTAGATGCCTCAGGCGCTCAAAAACAATGACAAAATTTTGAAATGATGGTTAAAACTTTGTTGTAATATTTTATTGCCGTTTTAGCTACATTTCGTTGTTAAAAGTCACACGAAATTAACAGATAGAAATTTTTTATCCGAGATGCAGTACAACAAGGCTCATCATCTTAGAATCGATACAAGTGATGAGAAATAATCGATTGCTTCCGTTGTAAACAAATGCGTCGTTCCTGATATAGATGCCGCAGAACGAATTTCTCGTAAAATTTTTACTCTTGGTCCAGTCCGAATTTCAACCTAACCACGATCACTATAACAGAACTAACCTGTTTAGGTTGATATGATCCCTTTACCAATAATCTTTGTGCCATTTTTGCATTGTTGCTACCATTTCGCGGTTGCGTATCGTCTCACATTTCGGCATTTTTAATTTAATTCGCTGCTTCTTTTCCGAGAAAGGAGGGTTCAAAACGTGAAGATGCCATTATAACTAAGCAGTTAAAACAAATTTCAACAGGTCAGTACCAGTTTCGGGGCGGTGGATAATATCCCCTTCCACCCCAGCTCGGAATTTGAGCTCTGATAACTGGCAGCTGGAGAAGTTGATTCTCAGACTGGAAAATTTCCTATTATTAATCCAGTCAGATGCCGAAGAAAGTAAAGATTTTTTGGAGTATTAGCCATAAATGAAATAGCAACAGATCCAGAAGAATTGTTTACAATGAACATGTTTTTGCATATCATCGATACAATAGAGAATCTGTTGGTCACTCTATTAGCACAAGGTCCCGAGGACGTAGCCAGAGTGGGGCAAAAACAATTAAAAATACTTGTTGAAAATGGTTTTACTGGGGGGGGGGGGGAATAAATGCATTATACCCTTTTTAAGAATTAGTTCGCGAGGGTTCTGGCAAAATTTTGGTAAAGTTTATTTTTCGGTATTAAGAGTGGGAATTTTTATTTTCATATATTTTCTATTTTTAAATATTTTAAAAAATTATTATAAACTGCGAATTTGACGTGTAAGTGAAGTGAGCATTGTGTTCGCCACATTAGCTCAAATAAACCTTTTCAAACATATAGTATTCCTTTTTACTGTTGTTTCTCATTCATACCGCTGCTATCCTATACTAATCTTTCCGAGGTTTGAGTTATTATCATGTATAAAAAGTATCTTTTGCCCACGGCTTTGCTCATTCATAAAGAATTCATATACATATCCGTATCCGAATCACACGGGAACTGCTATTTGGTATAAAAATAGATAGCCAATACATTATTCCAAATTTATCCTAATCAGTTCAGTAGTTTCGACGTGAAATAGAAAAATATCTGAACTAACAAACTTTTACATTTATGACATTAGTAGCATGTAAAAACTGTATGTTATCTTCAATCTATCTATATGGACAACTTAATCACTAATAAGAGATTGCTCATTTGGGGCGCCACAATGAGATCTCGCACCACATGAAAAACTTGCTAGGGCCGCCTCTGTGTGTAGATACTGACTTTCTATTAACACAATTAGCTGGGTTGTTAGATTGTGCTGCTGACGAGACCGGAATAACACCCTGCAGTAAAACTTATGACACCGGAAGTTTGGTATCGTAACATGTCACAACTTATTTCACATGAAATTCTAGATGACAGTCCGAATGTCAAATATCGTATTTAATTTAGTTCCAGAAAGCGAACTAACATTGCCTAAGCGTTCCATTTATTTTTAATTTACGCTTTGTTGGATTATCTATCATGTAGGCCTACAGGGTATAAAAATCATCTTTGGTTCAGTTCCAGAACTCGACTTAATACTAGCCCACTTTCATTTCTATTTTTCCATGCTTTATTTTTTGAGCTTTTGTGTCCCTCACCCCTAATATTCTGGACTACCGCGCCAATTAATCTAGTTTGACATGGTTTGTGTTACATATGGGGAGTGAAACCATGAAATTCATTTCACTGGCGACATTATTCAACGTGCATGTAAGTAGTTCCAACTGTATATCAATCTGTCTTTGCGTCAAACGGTCAAAGGCACAAACGACTATTGAAAGAATCACCCACGTAACCAGAGTAAAAAAGATAGAAAGAAGAGGGACAATGATGCTACAAATGAAATAAGTGAAGCTTCCTACAGTATTCCATATTTATTCTACACTATTTATTGTACATTACTGTTTGAAATGAATCATTCCGCACACGATACTATGATTTGGTGACCAACAATCAAATTTAAATTTCCAACGACATTCCGAATTTTATTCAATAACATTTAGTAATGTACCAATAAAAAAAAAAGAAGAAGCTGAGAATTTTTTGTAACACTCAGCCCACACCTATTTGATTTTTTTAAGCAAATAAATACAAACAGCAAACAATAATTAAAAGACAATAAACACAGCAAAAAATTATTTAAGATATCTCCCCGAATAAAGAGGAAATATTCCTTTTGCGTGTAATTTATGCATGGAACAAATAACGGTATTAAAAAAATCGGTTTGGTGATTATGAAATGGGCCATGAACTACGTTAATCAGAATATATATAGCAGTTAACTTTCAAGAGACTGCGCTATATAACCATTGCTATCAACTCTGTCGTGTTTAAAGCACACCACTTGCGGTGAGAGGGAGGTAGTTTATTAAATTCTTTAAAGGACCGCAAAATGTTGGCCATTTGTGTTTTGTATCACCAAATAAAGTTTTTAATTAATCATTGCAACTCCATTTTTAATTGCTTTCGCTTTGTTGACAAATATCGTGAAATTTCCGCTATATCCAAGTTGTGTTTACCGGAAATAAATTAGAGCAGTACTGCAATAACTTCTTTGTAGTCTACTTTAACCTATCTTCTTACATACGACGTAAATTTAGTGAAAAAGTTTGTAAACGGTGAATATGTTGAGTAGGCCTACTCTTAAATTAAAATGTGCATGGTATTACGTGCAGCACGCAATTTGAACTGAAACTTCTTTCGTCTGACAAGTGCTGTTCAGGGCAATTATTGTTTCGGTGTAACAGGGACATGTATAAAGTATACCGTAGATTGTTAGTTAAATTGAATGATAAATTTTTATTATCTTATAGCTTTAAACGAGCAATTCTTGTATGTATATATATGTATATCTCGGAAACTGCACTAACGATTTGGATGAAATCTCATATTTAGATAACGTTTTGTTTTTTAAGTTTATCTAAATAGGTGTCTTCCCTGCAAAAACTCGAATTTACAAAAAAACGAACAATTATTGTGTTTGGCATCTCGGAAACGGCTTTAACGTCATCTCGTAGACGTTTCAGGTACCAGAATGCCTACTGGTAGGTTCTCTTTTGTTTCAACAAAGAAGTCATATCTTTAAGCGAACAATTCATGTATACCAACTGAGCCATGCGAATATTTTGCACACTACCGTGATCAGTCAACGAATAGTAATCTAATATAATAATGAATAAATAAATAAATGCGAGTATTTATGAATGAAAGATATTTTTTTGGAGAGTAGTAATAAATATCACTTTCACTGTAAAAAGTCGTTAAATACTATACGTTTAATTGTAAAAGTTACGTTAGATTAGCCCGTTTCCGTCCGTAGCAACAGTTACGATTTTGATCTGAAATTTCTTACAAACAATCCTTCCACTGTATTATTGAAGATTAAGTGTGAAACAGAATGGCGAAAAATATGTGCTGTTGAAATAATGGCGCATGAAACATACCATGAACTAATCTTCAGGAGTAGCCATGATGAAATATCTATGACGTGAAACTAGATGCGGCTTTGCGATGGCAGCCAACCTCTTCCCAGCGCGCAATGAGGACAGCGTTTTTCGTAATAATTAGTGTATACATGCTAGTCGTTCATGGATCAAACCAATTTATGGGTTCCATTAACGTGAACCCTGTTATAATAACCACTCGACATTACGAATCTTGTACGGAGTTCCTAATAAATTACACCATTAACTTCGGAGACAATCCTATATGTTTACTTTAGATTAATTCAGGAAATCTCATGTTACAATATTTCTTTCCTATCTCACTTTTGGGTGTGGAATGCCTCCCTACCTTCCAAGAATAAAACCAAAGGGTAAGTGCACCTAATATCAACAGATCTTGGAGCTGTTGTAGAAACACCAACATTTCCAACGTGTTTACCTTTATTCCATCTCTTTCATTACTCTGATGTGTACTTTGTCTCAAATAATAACGTCTAAGGAAAGTATGCACCAAATTTCAGCTCCGAAGGACTATTTCTTCTACGGACGTCCTGGGATAATATAAGGTACAGCTTGCTCTAACCAAAACCAGTCTTATCTGTCTTCAAACCCGATAGAAGACCTTAAAATAGCAGCTTGGTAACAGCCAATTGAGGAAAGCGAAGTTATCGAGACTTTAAAAGCGAATTTACATGATTCACTTTTTGTAATCACTCTGGATAAATTACACGCATAGAAAGGAAGGTGAACTCTGTAAACAGTTAATCTTCTAAAGTTATCATTCAAAATGACAGATGAAAGAAGTTGTTCAACTTTTCGTTCGCTTTCGGTGTTTCACTTGGAGAAATCATCAAGAGTGACGCGAGTAAACAATCAAAATATAGAAGCGAAACCTCCTACTGGATCAGTCGCACTTGGTTGTTTCAGACTTGATTTTTAAACACAAAATGGCTTTGAAATCAACACGTAAGGGTTCGTTTGCTGCCATCTTGAAGTGAATTGAATGGTTCATATGTGGTAATACAAGTAACACACTTCTTTATTTTTAATATAGCTACATAATCAACATAATCACGAGTGTTTATGGAAAATCAAATTGTGAAAGTTATAAAAATAAAACAGTCGACAGATCTACGGAGAAGATGTTTAAATAGTTGAATCTCACAGTTTTGACAGTAGAAGTCATGAAACTACCGGAAACAGATATTTTAGTGAATTAACTTCAGTTTTAAAATCATAAAAAAGTGGTGCAAATTGTGCATCTAGGTACAAGGTCATCAATTGTTCCGAAGCAGTTGCCAGTTGCAAGAAACTTGAGAAAAATTTCTAGCTTCAATTTGGGTGGAAGACATTTTATCATCTTAGTGTCCTGCTTTGGTGTGATTTTTATAGCAAATCTTAAAATTGTGATTCATACATTCAAAAATGATTTTTAAATACCATTTTGTCTTCCAGTACCCACGCTTTCAGCAAGATCGCTGAGGCCCGCATTCTAAAACGCTACAAGATCCAATTTCTCGTCCACCAACGTCTCTTTTTTTTCTATTAACTTTCTTCACAATGTAACTTTTAATTTTTAGGCGAAGTTTCTGCAAATTGTATCCACACGACACGTCAGGGTTCTTTTGCTGCCATCTGAATGGTTCATATGTGATGATACGTGTAAACAAAAAGTAAATTTACCTTCATTTCCATTGTGAATTGTTTCAGTCGGAGTGATTATGAACAGTGAACCGTGTAAATCCACCTTAAGCGACAGACAAGATTTTTTCTTGGTGAAAAACCACATAAAATAAAGACTAGATATGGACTTATGTATAAAAAGTAACATCCGACCGAAACCGGGTCGTCGAGATGACCCTGGAGGGGCAGCTTTCATGGAAAATTTAACTGAGATGTTTTTTTTTTCTTTTTCTTTTTTCTTGCGTTCCCCAGTGCTGGAAGTGTATGTAAGTGTTAAGTTTTGTGTGGATTACTGTGTAGTATATATATATTGAGTGTAGTGTTTTGCTTGGGCTGTGAATATATGAAGGAAGGGAGAGTGGTGAACCCAGCATCGGCCGATTCAGGCATATTCTTCAAAGTACAGCAAGGAGGGCTGCCAATATTATGCTCCACATCCGACGGACGTATCATCATAACTGCGTCGTATGCCTTTATTCCATACGCTCTGAGGAGACGTTTGCGATTCAACTAAGGCCACTGGTACACAACCTTATGATAATAACGGTACACCACCATCTCTCTTAGCCTGCCGGTCAAGTCTTGATGATGAAAATTTCTTCAACCATCAAAACTTGAATCAGCTAACCCCTTGTAAGGAGACTGATACCATCACGATGACGCAGCTACACGAACCAACGTCAATACTGAAAACTAAAAAATATGTTGGCCAGAATCTAACCATGTTGTTGCCTTTGGTATCTGTTGGTAGTCTAGATGTTGGTTAGCCAACAAACGATTATGCAGATACAGTTGAAGTTTCTATAATTATTTGTCCAAATGGTTCAATTCTCCCTAAAAAAGAAGAACGTTAGGGGTATTCTACGATAACGTGGCCCGGCAATTTGTGGATTCTTCTGTAACTAAAGGAAACAAATCGAAACTAAGGAGTTAAATTTTTTCATATCTCACTTAGTTCTCAAGATATACTATCTCAAAAGTGAGGTGAGGTTGAGATGTGTCCTGGACCAAAAAATAATTCGCCAAAGCCAAAAGAAACTACACTACTACTGTCTTACTACTGGTTGTGGTTAAGTTTAGATGCGGCCTGGACCAGAAGAAAAATGTCGTCATAGGCACAAGAACTATACTCATAACTCTTAATTTACAGTCGATATCTCGAGAACTGAACGAGAAATAATAATAATAACAAAAAATTATTCATTTTCGAATTTTTTCATACAGTAGGGGCCTACATAGGAATCAATCGTCAAATCGCGGCAGGACAGTTGTGAAAGTGCTGTCACCAAAGTTGATTCTGTTTTTTACATGTATTATTGTGCAATTTATCAGTTTTCTTCTAGACTGATGCTGTATGGCATAAGTTCCCTACCTATTTCGGTCTACCGCCCCCTTATCTAAAACAAAAATTATTCACCGCCCCCATATCGAACAAAAAATAACTAACCACCCCTTTTTTAGGAAAAAAAAAACCAGTTTTCTCTCCTTGTAATAAGTAATGTATCACATAGTGCTCGTAAACAACTTTTTGAAATAATTTTCGATCGCCACCTCTTAGGCGAAATGTAAAATATCATATACAGAAAAATAAGGACAGATTTATAAAATTAATTCATTAAAAGATATAAATAATATTGGTACGTTGTTTACAGTTTGGTTAACAAATACATATTACGAAAAATATTATTAATTAGGGGGCTGAACTTAATGACACCAGTTATTCGATATTTCATGCCTTATTAGTCATCAGCAACAAGTCGCTGGGTTCCGCTATTGAATATATGTTTCTTTTCTTAGCTAATAAACTGGTGACTATGCTCAATCCTCTTTTGGCAACATATGGTCATGAGAATTAAATTAAAATTTTCTTTGGAGCATCTGAAAGAACCCGGCACTTTGTATGCTGCCAAAATATAATGTAACAATCACTCACTTTATGGTCTGTGCAGTTACCAAAAAATAAAGTATCTTGTTCTTGTGGCGTTTACTTGTGCCTACCTGGAAAGCATCAAGTAAATAACAACATACAATGTTCTTTCTCTTCGGCGGTGGTCACTTCAAACCTTCTCTGAAATATATAATAGGTTAGAAGGGTATCTCAAAACTACTAAATCATAAATTAAATGGTTTTCTTTCAAGTCTTTAATGCACAGCTTTCCTTAAATTTTGTTAGACCCACCGACCGGTATATTATTTAAATTTCTATCAGAAGATTCCTTACACAACAGATTTTTCACCAGGTAAATAATTTCTTCTTCTCCAAAAAAATCAGAAGACAGTTCTGCTACGACCGCAAATAATCCCTTGAATTTCTTAATACTTTCCGCTAACAATCCCTAACCATTTCTTTGAACATCACACAAATTGCACAACATTGGAAATTTACGATTTCAAATTTCTAAAGTTCCTATCAATTTCTTGCACACTTGTTGCACAATTATAAATTATAAAATCAATACTTGATGGCTGATATACAACTTCTAAACTGGAACGGAATTTAAAACAGTGGAATAGACGTTGCAAATTTAAACAATTGCGCAACCGCTGAGTGTCGACTAATAAGAAATTTCGCTGGTATTATTATTGCTTCCCTAACCTGACACACTTTATGTAAACTTAGCTCTTGCTAGTTTCGACGAAAAAAACCTAATTTGAGTGATTATACTAAAATCCTCACTTTCGATGAATAACAAAAATAAAATACCAGACGACTCACTTACTCCCCGAACAAAGACAAAAGACCAACTCAGACGGTTACCGCAAACACCTAGAAGTCACTCACTGCCACACAAATTTAAACTCTGCTCTGGACCGAAGGTCCGACTGCGATGAAGACTGGTGATGAAAAAGCCACGCTCGGTGGCGTCTCGTCCTTTTATACTGACGCTGGTTTTTGATGCAACACTTACCAAGACACCAGGATTGTGTCGCAATACCTGTGGCTACGCGCGGATCCTAATATTACACCACGCTCGCAATTCATAATTTTTATAGTAAAAATACACTCTGTAAAGCCCTAGAACCGTCACAAGCAGTACATTAAGCCGGGTATAGTACTGGGTGGTGAATTGTCCTCAAAGCCCCAAAAGTTTGCCTTGGACCAGAAACGTCCCCTATGATCTCTCAATGCCCACCAGTGGGCGGTACCAGCCTCGTTGGGAACCACAGCTGTAGGGAGTAGTTAACATCACGATATATTACGTATCAGTAACATGGCGGAGATTGTGAGATAACAGTGGTGCCGCAATTTGAAAATAGATTCTTATGTAACTCTACGAGACAAATCGAAAGTAAAGAATGAAATGTTTTGATATCTCGCTTAGTTCTCGAGATATCGCATCTCAAAATTGAGGCGGTTAGGTCGAAGTGCTACCTGGACCAGGAGAAAAATATTGACAAAAGCCAAATTTGATGATGGATTTTTCTGTAAATCGATGGCACGAAAGCAAAAGTAAAGTAAGGAAATACAATGTTTCGATATCTCGCTTAGTTCTCGAATATTGTATCTCAAAATTGAGGCTGATAGGTTGAAATGGGGCCTGGACCAGAATAATAATTCGCCATAGCTGCAAGGAAATATACGGTGGTCGTGCACAATAGGTGTTCTGTTTTCTTCTTGCGGTTGTGATCAGGTTAAAATACAGCCTGGAGCGGAAGAAAAACGTCACCAAAAGCACTAGGAACTATACCTGCAACTGATATTTGATATTCGATACTAAGCGGGATATCAAAAATTTTATTCTTCACCTTCGATTTGTCTCGTGGAGTTACATAAAAATTCATAATCAAATTATGGCCCCACGGTTATGTTAGATCTGCCAAATTAAGATTTTTAATACTTCACTTTTTTTATTATGATTAAATAAATTTGCTCATTCAGTTTGGCCCAAAACCTATCCTTTACACACACCCTTCGCGAACTGCACCACTTTCGGTACCTGCCAGAAACTGGTACAACCTCTTGAAATTTACAGAGCTGAAAAGGCATGAAAACATTACAACAAAGAATTAAATCAACATTTTAACAGACTGTCACTGCTTTTTTCAACGTTGGCGGCATGTAACTGCTGTACGTCATGTCATATTTCGGCATTTTTAATTAAATTCCTGGCGACTTTTCCGCAACGTATGATCGCAAAACGTGAAGAGGATATGTTGACGAAGCGACTGGTGTAAATTTCAACAGGTTAGTACCAGTTTCTGGCAGGTACAGAAAGTGGTGCAGTTCCCCACCCTTCTTACTCAGAAAAAAAAAGAAAAAAATATTATGAGCATTATTCAAATTGAAGAACTTTCAGTTTTAACTGCAGGGATACCGTGTTCATTCTATGAACCGCCACAGATTTTTTTTTTTAAAACTGATGCTACCCTCATGAAATTTGGATCAATTAAACCCTAGTGATGAGTTTTTCAACGTTGCTTGCATATGTTTTTAATTTAATTCGTGGCGACTTTTCCGGAAAAGGAGAGTGCAAAACGTGAAGAGGACATTATAAGGAAGCAGTTAATCCAAATTCCAACAGTTCAGTAACAGAATATGCTACCCCACCCTATGTTTCTCTACAGCGATCTTGAAAATTACTATAAATTTTCAAAATTTACCCTTTTGGTCTCGGAATAGTTCACTTACAATTAGTAGTGAATGGTTGAAGCCTCCGGGTTATTGACCTTTTGCCGCGAAAGAATTTCACATTAATGATATGAATTTACCGTTATTCTACAGTATACTTCGAACGCAAAATCGGAGCAGTTAAACCCAGTCTGATGCTGTTATTAAGTCACATACTTGTGTAATCAAAACTACTTTTATTTCTGCAGCAGACAGGAGAAATGCCTCTGGATGGATCTCGCTTCCAGTTCCAGTAATGACAATAACAGCAGGGGACTCACCAAGCAGCGAGGGTTCGGCTTATTGTGCGCTGGCGAATGCGCACGCATCTGCGTACGACGTGTTCTATACCGGCATCACCAGAGAATGTCTTTCTTCACGCAGCTGGTTATTCAGGTACTAAACAATAGACTTGCGAATACAGAGATCGTGGCCTCGCAATAGATAGATTTCCTACACCCAGAGTATGTGTGTGAACAGCAGACTTCTCAGCGAAAGAAAGCTTAAATGAGTTAAAAAATGTGAATAAATGTAGCTACTAGCGTTTCTTTATTTTCATTTTGGAATGAAACCTGTTTTGCTTCATTTGATGAAACTCTGAGGAGCGATTCCCCAATTTTTAACAAGCAGTTGACAGCAATATACCGACATCTATTATTTTTTTGTTTTCATATAACTATCCTTAAATCCAATAGATGCTGTAGCATCATCGCAGACGCAAGTTGCGCGCAGTGCGTTGTTTTGTATATAAGGATTAACTTCGAGCCCATCTAAAATGACGGCAGTGAAGGATTTCAGAAGTTATGACACTGTAACGGTCGGACAATGCCTGATTTGATAAAGGTTTAGTTTTTTATTCAAAAGGTAACGAACTCTACAGGTATTTCTGCGAATTACGAACTTACTAACTGTTTATGCAAGGTTTCCAACTACTCTTATCATATTGTCTTACTTACTTTACTACACCACGCTTAAATTGTAATTTCCTTCCTTTAATGAGCATCGCTTCTTTGAGCAGATAATTACATTTTAAGATTATTTCAGTATTTAAAGTGATCGTCTTTGATGTTTACATTACACACACACACACCCACACAATGTTACAGTTAATTCCCTGCAAACGTACTGCTTCCAGCTTCTTATCTATTTAACCACCGATTTTTCTTTTTATTCTGTTCCAGACTTCTTATGAATACATATTATTTGTATGAATATCGTTATTTCCACGGGGTTTGCAGTACGTTATAGATTTCTTTAAAGAAGATGTGACATACCATTTCACTGTTGTGACATTCATTATCTTTTAACGTTCTTCCTAATTGAATGTCTCGTTTTTTTTCCACCAACAACTTCGCTATGGTACGCATCTGTTTAAACTCTCTGACACACGGTGTAGTGTAATTTCAGATTAATTGCATGTTTTCATCTGGACTTAATTGCTTCTATTCTTCTTTCCTCGAATCACCTTATAGATGGTATGATAAATCAACTATTTTTACATCTAATTGTTTTCAATTTTCTTCGTGCCCATATTTCTTTCATTCTCTGCTATTGACTTTCCTTTTCTTCCTGTGTACACTTTATCCCACTCAAAACCAGTAATCGCTTATTCCACACGTTGATTTATTCATTCCATTCATGAAAACCGGCTTGTTGAGTTTACTCTCTAAAACATGTTCTGTCATTTACTGAATGTGTGTGGATTCCAGCATTTTGTATTTTTTTTATATTTCCTGGATTTGTAGCTGTTTTAAAGTAATATATCTGTTTGGTTAATCTTTAGTTATTTATATAATTGTAGTCTTATTTTCTTTACCACTTATGCTAGCTTTTTAAATTTTAAACCTATTTCTTTGTTTGATCTTAATTTATATTCTGATTCACTACTGATTTTAGGCCCCAGTATTTTCTCAAAATTCTTCTTTTGATTTTCTCTAGTGTTTCCAGATCTCCAATTCTGTTTATTTTAAGTGTTTCTATTGCAAAACGTACATCTGGTCTAACAACTGTTTGATAGTGCCTTAGTTTTGTATTCCTTCATAGTGATTTTTTATTATATATGTTATTTGCTAACTGAAATGCTTCCTCCATTTTTGAACCATTTTCTTATAGCTACCTTTTCTATTGGGTTGTTCGAGATCCATTCCCTAAGATATTTAAAGCAATATGTTTTAGGTATTGTGTTGTTATTTAAGATTTCGCATCAGTGATATTTGTCATAAATTGTATTTTTTCGAAAGACATTTTCGATCCTACTTACCTGCTTGATTCTCTAATTATTTGATTTGTTCTAGAGAATTTTCAAGTGCCTGCAATTATGCCATATCTTCTGCAGTGATCTTATTTTAGTGTTATCCTAGTTGTATTCCCTTAGCTCTTAGGGCTTTTCTCTACTCTTTAACTACTTTCTCCAAGGCACAATTGAAATTACGTTAGCAAAGTTATTACTTGTTTCTTTTAAAGTGTCTTTGGTCGCAGCCTTATTACAGAAAAAATATTATTTAGTTACTATGCATAGTTATATGTATATTTTTAATTTACCCTTCGATTACCTAACGACTTCTTCAAATGAGATTTAATAATTGGATAGTATTGGTAACAGCAGCTTCGTCTATATCTTAAAGTAATTACCTTAGCGGAAATTTTATGCGAGGGTTCTTGTAATATAGCTTTTAGATTCTAATGCATTCGCCTTTCTTTTCTGTTAAGAATTAGGTGTTACCCGCGACTTCGTAGTCGAGAGCTTAGAATTATTTTGCTAGAACTGGATATAGAAAGATATAGCTTACTGAAAGGTGTTGGTATAAGATGATCTGGAAGCCATCACCATACTATTCTACCATTGAACCTGTATTATGAAGAGAACCAATTTGAAACATGTTTAAAAATAGCAAAAAATTAAGATAGAGGGAAGGAGTTAATTCTGGGAGACTATCTACCACAGTTCCTCCGACAGATTTTTGATTATGGGTTAAAATTATGTCACTTTCTGGGGACATCTTATGTTTTGCTGTCGTTTGCTAAGGTATGTAGCCTTTGGGGATTGGAAACCCGTGAGCCGGATACATATAAACACAAAAAATAGTCTAGTGCAGCGCAAATTCACATCTGTAGTATTTAATGAATTGTGTCCGTAAATGAACAGATCATACGCAAATTGACTGGGAGTGACAGACATAACAGTACAGAGACTTACACACGTATCCACCTGTCTGTCATAGTTCAAGTCATTTCTAAACTTCCTTGACAAAATACGTTACTTACTGAAAACAATATCCTATGTCATTCCTATTGATACATAATATTTCCTTGTCAAATTTCATGAAGATCGGTTTATTCGTGAAAAACTCACAGGGAGACAGAGTTACTTCCGCATTTATAATATTACTAGAGTAGATAATTACCAGAAGTGGAATAAACAAATTTTGTGTTGTAAACCATTCTCAGCTGTGGTGCAAGCAGGAATACTGGTGCGGGAAAGACGGGTCTCTCCCCTGTCGTTTGATGGTCCGGGCAATTTGCAGGTCGCTCGCCGGGCGGGCCTCGCGTCCCATCAGCCGTGAAGTTCGCCCGCCTTTGATCGTGCGGGGACGTCACGTACACGCAAACGCGTCCGTTCACATGTCGGCGGCGAACTGTGTCACGGAATGTGGACGGGGTGAGGGATTTCCTGTAATGAGTCTGTGTCCCTTTGTACACCACACCGGAAACACAGAAAGTGTAGAGTATTAAATTAATTTTTATGCAGTCATTTAAATTGTTCAGTTAGTCCATATGTAAGTTTTTCCATTTATAAGAACATATGCAAAATATTGAAATCACAAAACAGTTTTTAACTTTATGGGGGTGAGGAGGGGAGATCAGTAAGCTGAAGTCATTTAGACAATCATCAACTCATTTGTTACTCGCGTGTAGCGAATTCGGTATCCGATAATGATTAAATTCCACCAGTTGCAGCATCACTATTTGAACTGGAATCTTGATTTGAATATTTCTGCTCATTGGCAACGTCACTAAAATGTAGTAATGTGTTTGTCGCTGGGAGGACCGATTTGTAAAGCTGGAAGAAATATCCATGCGCCAGTACTTGTTCATGGAATATTTGAAGTGGAAGATTCAGTCAGTAATATGTGCACCGAACTTTCTAAATCTCTGTTCTTTGCATTTCAAATTCGACGTTGAATGGACAACATACGGAGACACCAGGAATTTCTCATCAAGGACACACACATGTGTAGGAACATATTGTTGACAAAAGCCGTTCATCTCGAATTTGTTGCGAGTAAGTGATAAGAATTTAAGAGACGTAATTGCAGGTCGGTTTTTTTTGTGCCAATTATCACTCCCCGCACCGTAATAATAGACCACAAAACTTAGTCTTATACTTGTCTAGAGATGATATATTTTATAGCTTCCGACTAATTATTTCGTTTCTTACTGTCGGGTAGTGATAGCTACCACAAATTTTTATTTGAACAGTAATTGCTGGCAACAGCTTCCTGGATGTAGTAAAAAAATTATTTTTAGTTCATGATAAATCTGTTTACATAGGCAGTTTATTATTGGTATTTTAATTCGCTGCCTGATAAAATTGTCTCAAGTTGATGAAGGCCATAGGTTAGGTGCCGAAACGTCGGAAGTAAAGTATCGATCAAAGCAGCGTGAATCCTGAAAAAGTTAGGGGAATATTTGATTAACATGACTCCTGCTAAAAGCATAAAATATTGAATTAGTTTAATTTGTTATTTAACAACATGGTTATCTCGCGTTGTTCATTAACGTTTCGGAGAAACATTTTATATTCATGTGTGTTACTCCTTGCTGTATATAAGTTACTCGATGGTTGCGATATTCTTCGTTTTTCAGCTACCCGTATATCGTACACTCTGACCAGCCAGAACATTATAACCACCTACCTAATAGCCGGCATGTCCGCCTTTGGCACGAATAACAGAGGTGACATGTCTTGGCATGGCAGCAGTGAGGCCTTGGTAGGTCACTGGAGGGAGTTGGCACCACATCTGCACACACAAGTCAGCTAATGCCCTTAAATTTCGGGGAAGGGGGATGATGACCTCTGACTCCACGTTCAATCACATCCCAGATGAGTTCGATCGGGTTCAGATCTGGCGAGTTGGGAGGCCAGCACATCAACTGTAACTCGCCACTATGTTCCGCAAACCACTCCATCACAGTCCTGGCCTTTTGACATGGCGCATTATCTTGTTGAAAAATGCCACTGCCCTTGGGAAACATGGTCGTCATGACAGGGTGTATGTGGGCTGCAACCAGTGTGCGATACTTATTGGCCGTCATGGTGCCTTGCACGAGCTTCACTGTACCCAACGATGCCTACGTGAATGTTCCCCAGAGTATAATTGAGCCGCCGCCAGCTTGTCTCCGTCCTATAGTAGAGGAGACATGAAGCTGTCTACCTAGAAGAAGACGGATTCTCACCCTCCCATCGCCATGATGAAGAAGATATCGGGATTCATCATCAAACCATGCACAGCTCTGCCACTGCGCCAACGTCCAGTGACGATGGTAACGTGCAAATTTCAGTCATAGATGCCGATATCGTGGTGTTAACATTGGTACAGTACAAGCATGGCCCATCGTTAGGAGTGTTAGGAGCACTGTCTCTTCAGAAATACTTGTACTCTGGCCGTCATTAAAGTCTGATGTCAGTTCCGTCACAGTTCGCCACCTGTCTTGTTTTACCAGTCTGCCCAGCCTACGACGTCAGACATCTGTAATTAAGGGTGGCTGTCCAACCCCTCGACGTTTGGAGGTAGTTTCGCCACTTATTGAAGACACTCACAACAGCACTCCTCGAATATCTGACAAGTCATGCAGTTTTCGAAATGCTCGTGCCAAGCCTCCCGGTCATCACAATCTGCCCTCGGTCAAACTCAGATATATCGCGCGTGTTCCCTATTCTAAACACCGATACTACACGCACCGTGCATATGTCTGACTACCAGTCATTCCTCGTCAGGTTACGTTGCTATAGCGTGGACGGATTTATATCGACAGTAGGTAGGTGTTCATAATGTTTGGCTGTTCGGTGTAATAACATTTAAATTAAAGTTTTTTCCTTGCCACTAGTAGCTGGACCAGGTTTAAGTTGAACCGTATTTACGCGGTATTATGCTGTTATTATGGTCAGTTTATTGTGCGTTGAGAGTAGTGGAAGGTAAGCAATAGTAACCCTTTTTGTGTACCATCTCTTGCTGCTCACACAACTATCCACCATTATTGTAGATCGAGAAGAAGCTCTGAAGGTGTCTAGAGCTGGTTCGAGCCCAGTTGTGAACAAAATTTCATTATTGGGGACCTGGTAAGGATGGTGGCAGGGCTGGTGGTTCACGATTCCTAGTCTCCAGTTTGTGTGCCAAATACTTGGATTAAATCACAGATCTGTCAGCAATCCATACGGGATAAGACCACTATACCACTAATGATGTTAAGATGGAGAAGTAAAACTATTAAGAAAGCCTTAAATGCCTTAAATGGATCATAACAGAATATTAAGTCTCTCGCCCTTCAGTCTAATTTACTCGACACGAAAAAAATCCTCATTACAGTCATCTACCCAGTTTCAAAATCTGTTAAGTGGCTTCCTAAGGCATGTGATTTCGCGGGCCCGCCCGACCCAGCTCGTACAACGGGCCTTGGGTATAGAGCCGTCTGTAGCGGCCCGTGGTGGCGCGCCTTGATCCGTCTCCAGTCGGTAACTTCAAAGGCGCGCGTGGCCGGCCTCGGTAGCGTAGGGGCTAGAGTACTGGCCCCCCGTACCAAAGGTCGCCGGTCGAGTCCGGCCGAGAGCAAGGGTGTTTAAGTGTTGTGTGTTAGTGTGCTTGTCGTGTCCGTCCTGTGGTGTGTCTACAATTACTTGAAATATATATATATATACACTGGATGAAATAAATACATACTTGAGCTGGCTGTATGGCCTAAGGAAGCCAAATGCCATAAAAAAAAAGAAAAAAAAAAAGGCGCGCGTGGCTAAGCATTGTAACTTACAGCGTTGGCAGCAGAGAAGAGCACCCTTTCCTCTCCTGCTGTACAATCCTTCGTGCGGGCAAACGTGTTACTTCACTTCATTTCCGTCTTTGCTCTCGCGTTGTCAACTTGTTCGTAATTAATAGAGACTGGTCATATGAAGTCATTTTCGAGTTTTTGAGTTCATACGAAAACGATCCAGCTACATAGAACACGAATACCACAGATAATAAAAATAGAAACGATTGTTACAACGTGTGGAATAGAATTAAAAGTAGGTTAATGGATGGTAGCATCCCAATTAAAGAAGTAAAGCAGAAAAGGGACAACTTAATGTCAACATATAACAAATTACATATTGAAATAAAGCATCTACGAGCATGGAGACAAGCAGTGGCCTGATTGGCCATTTTATAATGTAGCTGAAGTGACACTAGGCAACGTGTCACATGAACTGTGCACCTGTTGACCGAGGTGGCGCGGGCTCACATGTGACGCGTGATAATCCATACAATACGGCCCAGCCTCGCGCGGCCCGCGATATCACGGGCCGTGGGAAGTTACCTTTAGATACACATAGGAAAAAATAAATACTGGACACTCTGCGTCTACATTCAAGAAGGAGTTTCGTGTGATCAATCTACTCTGCTTTTATGAGTTAACGTTGAATTAGTAGTACGCACTTTTAAGTAAAACAGTCTGATATTACCTACTTTTCCCTATTAATGAAAAACACATAGGCCTACACTGCCCTGGACTTAAATTTCTTGGGTTTCTTTTGACACGTGCTTTCTTTTAATTTGTGTTTTCTATAATTCCGAGCATATTTACGACTCATATCAAACGACGTCTTTTTTATTTTCAGTTTAACATCGATCTTTATTTTTATACCGACGAAAATTTTTATTATTTCACTTTGGCTCCTAGGATTGCTTCGCGAACTCTTTAGGATGAAACTGGAATCAACGTCACGCAGTTAGATAACGTCATAGGCAAAACAAATGCTGCATAACGAACTCGTTAATACATCATTACTCTCGTAGTTATTAGCGATTCAGATCTGATTGTATTTTGTAACACAGAAAGCTCGACCGTCTACCTCTATACTTAGCGAGCCAATAGACGTTTTCACGTCAAAAATGTTCGCCTCCGTCGGGGATCAAACTCCCGTCGTTCGAGCCTTGGTCAGACGCTATCGGGACAGCACTTCTGTGAAATATTTGAGTATTTACTATAATCCCATTTAGTTTATGACAGTAATCTAATAATTTATAGCACTTATTGGTCTTCAAGTAACATGGAACGAATATTGCGTTGGTGCGCATATAAGTTCATAGTTATTTTGTGCCGTGATGATAAAGTCAGCTAATAACACACAGAAACTTGTAAGTTGATCTCTCCTTTTTTAGTCGAAATCACTCACAGCAAGAATTCATGACGTGAAGCATATTGTTTGAACTTTCATCTTCTTTGACTTCAAAGCTTGGTTTGTGACGAATCTGTATTCATATAGGGGTGCCTGACCATTTGATGTTGGTGATAACCTAACCGCTGTTACATCAAAGTGACTTCTTGGGATTTGTCGGAAAGAGAAAATTCTTGAAAATATTAACGGACTTTCTCACTTAACCTAATTTTAGTCATCATGATGGAAATTCTTTAGAATATAATAGCTTTCTATTAATGTATTGTTCTTGTAAACTTTGAGGACAGTTGTAAAATATACTATAAAAATATTCTTTTAACTTACTTTTCATTCATATGAAAATACGAGTAATAGAGTGTTAGGGGGAAATAACCGTTGTTGTATTTCTTGAACTTTTGAACTTTTTCTATTTACCCTTCATTTATACAGCCTAATATCTAGTGACTAAATTAGGCCCTACACAACAACTTTGTTAGTTGTTTAGTACATAGTTTGAAGAAATTTACAAGAAACATTTTCATGTAAGGAAATCTGGCATGTAATTCCATTACACTTTGATTTATAGTCTAATTAATTCTATAATATTACATTGGAACTTGCTGACAATTATAACAGTTAGCCTACAATTACTATTACAAAAATTTTATGTATATTTATATATGCATATTTATATAATGAAAAATGTTGCTTATTGTTGTTTAGTTGTTACAGTCAGTATCTCCTACTTACAACTGAACGGGAGAAATTATTTCCAGTAGCTGTGCTGGTACCCCTCTCTTGCTACTACTTAGAATCGTGGTTTTTTCCCCGTTGTTTTATTGTTTAACCGCTTTGCTAATATTTCTGTTACTGAAGTGCAATGGCGTTTATATCCATGCACTCTGCTCTGCGCTTCATACTTCCGTTGTAGTAGCATGAGTGTTATGCGAGAATCTAACCTTATAATGGTGTCTTACGATTTTGTTATTTGATTTTACAGCAAAATTTAAGTCTTTACGGAAGTACCGCAGCATTTTCAATTATCTGGTGCATTACCGTTAGAAGTTAGCTGATGGTTCTATTTTCTGCGCAGCCCCTGACCATAGGGCCACTTGGAGTCTGCCCGAGCTGGTGTAAATACCCTCTGGGATGGGGAGTATTGCGTGCCAAGAGCGAGGCAGGAGCGAGGTACTTGCGGGAACGAGGCGCAGTAAGAGGATTACTCGCCCAAAGTAGCAAGCAGCGACCTGATTCACTACCAGGCCTTCCACACAGGCTTTTAGAAACTGCTTCCGCGAATACTCCACTGCATGTGCGTCCATTCTCAGTGCGAAAAACTATCGGAAATTCGGATAATGTTCAATCGTCATTATTATTCTGTCTAGAAATACTCGTAAACAAATTAAAATTATTAAAAAGTTAAAACACTAGGTTATAGAGAAAATTGTAACGAGTATTGTTCTGCATTATGTGTTTACAGCCTTTATATCGGAGAGCAACTTGTAAAATTATCTGACAACCGTTTTTACAATCAATAGGCTGCGAGAGACATCAGCAAAATAAACTTTTTATTCGAACAAAAAGAAACTAATTTATTATATTGATATTTGCAGATAATATATTGATGATTTGGTGAGTTTTATTATTAATAATATTAATTTATATTACAATTTATTACTATTATTATTATTCGCATTCCGTTGTGTATGATGAATTTGTATCATGTACTTCTGTAATCAAAGTTTTATGACAATTGAAGTAAAAAATATATGAATGAATGCAATTTTTCTCAGCGTTGTTTATTTATAAACGTTTCTCGAGAAACAAACCGAGTAATATTATTATTGATGCACAATATTTCGGCGACTTTATACTCCGTCGCCATCTTCAGGTGCAATTGTAAGTCTTGAAGTCTGCCTTGAAGTCAGCCTTGACTTCAAGGCAGACTTCAAGACTGACTTCAAAGCAGACTTCAAAGCATGCTTCAAGACTTACAACTGCACCTGAAGATGACGACGGAATTTAAAGTTGCAGAAGTATTGTGCATCAATAATAAAATTACTCGGTTTGTTTCCCGAGATACGTTTATAAATAAATATATGTTTCACATTTAACATGATCCCCTGTTTAACATGAGAGCCGCCATTGTAGGCGCCGCATACTGCATCGGAGACCTGGCACGAGCACAGGCCCTCGCATACCGTCCTGTATGACTGCATTCCGCTGCCACCAAGGCCCACCTCATAAACTATAAACTACACATTTCACAAACAAAACATACACTTATCGCACACTGAACATAGTTACTCGTTGCACAGACAGATGGCAATACTGCACTTACCCCTTTAGACTTAGTACTTCTTGGCAGTAGGTGTAATATGTGTGGCATTGTCGAGTGCATGGGTTTCAAATCTCATCATGACAACAAGCAGTGAAACTCATCGGAAGCAGCAGAGCCCAAAATGTTGGGAAAAGATGGTGAAGAAGAAGAAGATTTTTTAACATGAGGATAAGTGACAGCGGCGACAATCGTAACTGTTAGAATCAGAGTGTTGTTAAGTGCAGAACGTTAAAGGCGCATGCGCAGAACGTTGCGTTGCATGCGCACTTAACTCGTAACGCTATAAAAGATATTCCTCAGTGCCTAAAGAAGCTTCAGTTCAAAAATAAATAAATTAAAAAATGTACTCATTCCATATTGTTCTGTTCTAAAATATCATTCTCAGGCCATCTCCATCCACAACTACGTGCCTCTCGTCCAACTCGCAGGTAGGCGTGCCTCAGGCATGTTCTCCCGCCTCTTTGCTGCTCGTCCGCCACAAGTATGCGACCAAAACACTGCGCCTCACACACAGGCATCCGTGAAAACTTACCGAAAGCGGAGAACATTTAGGAAATAGCCTCCTGAAATACACACATGTTTTGCACTAAGATATCATCAATGGCTTGTAAACTAGTACAATAAGCGTACTATGTAGACCGCCTGTCGTAGTATAATGAGAACAGAGCAAATCTTCTGGTTTCTTTTTTTTTTTTTTAAACTGCTTAACGTCTCCTATAACAACTAGGTCTTTAGAGACGGGAAAGGATGGGGGGCAAGGAATGGGAAGGAATTCGGCCATGGCCTTTTTGAAGGAAGCATCCCGGCATTCACCTGGAGTGATTTGGGGAAACCATGGAAAACCCAAATCTGGATGCCCGGACGGGGATTCGAACCGCCGTCCTCCCGAATGCGAGGCCAGAACGCTAGCCGTTACACCACCACGCTCGGTCTCTGGTTTCTTGCTCTTCATTTGTTGCTACTTGTTGTTTCACTCTGCTTTCTGTTTCCTCATTAGCAGACAAATTGGACGATTTCATTTTTTATCACCCTTTTGATATTTAAATACAATCTTCCTTTTCAGTAAGTCCTACCCACTTTTATTTTGACTCTAACCTTTTGTTGTTCCCTCTAAGAGCAACAAAAAAAAACCTTTTTTCATACGATCATCCTATAATTTCTTTTTGTTAGTTCTTCTGCTAACTCATACTTCCACCAATCGTTCCCAGCACATTCTAGTTTTGTCATTTTTTTGGCCGGATAATCTTTATCTTCATTTTTAAAACGCTTCAGTTTTTCCTGTAACGGGTATCACCAAAATTCAAACGTCGATTCTTCACAGTTATGTGCAAGAATTTCTTGGTGAGTTTTACATCAATGACTGATACTCAGAACATTAGCATTTTAAAGCTTCCGTGCCCTTCGGTTACAATTTTTATTCCTAGGCGACAAATTTATTTTAATATTTGATTATTGTAGGCATTGTAGGATGTAAGGCTTTGTGAGAGACAATACTAGTCTTTTTCCAACCAAATGTCAACCTCTCCTTCACGTGGTGCACCCTGTTTGCACGGACGAGGCGCTGGCGACTGAAGGATTCCCGGTATCAGGAGTCACTCACTGCTTGTCAACGGCCTCCGAAAGGAGGGCGGAAGAGCGGGGAGTGGTTCAGGGCACCCTCTTGCCCTTGGGGTTGGAAACGACCCCTAAAGGCGAATGAATCAGAAATGATCAACGGCATGGGGATGCAGAAGGCAACGGGAAACCACTGCATTAAAGACCCAAAGGGTATCCCGAGGACATGTAATCCTCTCAAATTACATATATCATGATGGCTTCTTCCTGGGTAAAATATTCCGGAGGTAAAATAGTCCCCCAATCCGATCTGCGGGTGGGGACTGCTCAGGGAGGAGTCATCAGAATGGATAGAAACATTCTACGACTCGGAGCGTGGAATGTTAGAAGTCTGAATAGGGCAGGTAGGTTAGAAAACTTAAAAAGGGAGATCGAACAACTTAAGTTAGATGTTGTTGGGATTAGTGAGATTAAATGGAAGGACGCACAGGATTTCTGGTCTGGGGAACACAGGATAATTAGCACACAAGCTGTCAATGGAGTCACTGGTGTAGGATTTGTAATGAACAAGAAAGTAGGGAAACGAGTGAGTTATTATGAACAGTTTAGTGACAGGATTATTTTGATGAGGTTAGAAACTAAGCCCGTCCCAACCACATTAGTACAAGTATATATGACAACGTCACAGGAATATGACGAAGAAATAGAAAAAATATACGCTGAAATTGAAGAATTAATCCAGTATGTGAAAGGGGAGGAAAATCTAATAATAATGGGTGATTGGAATGCAATAGTGGGAGAAGGAAAAGAGGGGAATACTGTAGGAAGTTTTGGTCTGGGAGCAAGAAATGAGAGAGGAAGCAGGTTGCTAGAATTTTTTGAAAGATATAAGCTAGTAGTGGCGAACACGCTGTTTAAGAACCATGCAAGAAGAATATACACCTGGAAACGTCCTGGTGATACAGGCAGATATCAGCTAGATTATATCATGGTCAAACAGAGATTCAGGAATCAAGTTCTAGACTGTAAAGCGTACCCAGGAGCAGACTTAGACTCGGACCATAATTTGATAGTAATGAAGTGCAGGCTGAAATTCAAGCGAATAAGGAAGCAGCATAAGCAGAATAGACTGGCGGTGAATAAGCTGAAACAATCTAGCACAAGATAAAAATTTGCAGAAATGGTAGACTTAGGTCTAAGACGTAACTGTGAAAGGAGCTCAACCGAGGACGAATGGAATGCATTAAAGACCGAAATAATGAAAGCTGGCAAAGAAACATTAGGCTTTAGGGAACAAGCTGCCCGAAAACCTTAGATCACAGAAGAAATTTTGGAGCTGATGGATCAGAGGAGAAGGTACAAAAATGCTCAGGATGAAGCTGGAAGAGAGCAGTACAGGCAATTTAGAAATCAAATAAATAGGAAATGCAAAATAGCAAAAGAAAAATGGCTACAAGAAAAGTGTGAAGAAGTAGAAAAGGAAATGGTAGTAGGAAAAGTAGATGTTGCATATAGAAAGATCAAACAGAATTTTGGAGAAATGAAGAAAAGAGGTATGAACATTAAAAGCTGCCGATGGGAAATCTCTTTTAAGCTCAGAAGATAGAGCTAACCGATGGAAGGAATACATTGAGAAACTGTATGATGGGGACGACTTGAACAATAGTGTATTGGAAAAGGAAGGCGATGTCGACATTGATGACTTAGGAGATCCTGTTTTGAGAACAGAATTTAATAAAGCTCTGAATGACTTGAAAGCAAATAAGGCAGTTGGAATTGATGAGATCCCTGCAGAACATCTTAAATCTCTAAGAGAGGAAGGAATCGAAAGATTATTCAAGCTGATATCAAAAAGTTATGAAACAGGAGAAATTCCAACTGATTTTAATAAAAATATCATCTTCACACTTCCAAAGAAAGCACAAGCCGACAAATATGAGAATTATCGCACAATTAGTCTAACATCACATGCTTCAAAATTACTTACCAGAATAATATACAGAAGGATGAAAAGGGTAGTAGAAGAGAGAGTAGGTGAAGATCAGTTTGGGTTTAGGAAAAATCGCGGTACAAGGGAAGCAATTCTGTCTTGAAGGGCGGATCAAGAAAAACAAAGATACTTTTATGGCATTTGTTGATTTAGAAAAAGCTTTTGATAATGTTTGTTGGGACAAGATGTTCAATATTTTAAAGAAGTCAGGTATAACGTATCGAGATAGAAGAATACTCTATAAACTATATAAGAATCAAGTGGCTGTAATAAAAGTAGAGAATCACGAGAGACATGCATCGGTTAAGAAGGGTGTGAGACAAGGTTGTAGTCTATCCCCGTTAATATTCAACTTGTATGTAGAAGAAGCAATGAAGAAAGTCAAAGAAAAACTTTCCATGCGGCATAAGTTTTCAGGGAGAAAAAATCAGTATGCTACGATTTGCTGATGATATTGTATTGTTAGCAGAGAGGGCTGAGGATATTGAGAAGTTATTTAATGGCATGAAAAAAATACTGAAGGAAGATTTTGTACTGAATATAAATCAAAGTAAGACAAAAGTGATGAAATGTAGCAGAAATGATACCAATAGTAGCAGATTAAATATAAAAATAGGATCGGATGCTATAGGAGAAGTGAGTGAGTTCTGTTACTTGGGAAGCAAAATTACAACCGATGGCCGAAGCAGGAATGATGTTAAAAGCAGAATAGCACTAGCAAAAAGAGCCTTCATGAAAAAGAGAAACCTTTTAGTTTCAAATATTGATCTAGGAATTAGAAAGAACTTTTTAAAACTCTATGTGTGGAGCACAGCACTTTACGGTAGCGAAACATGGACTTTAGGAATACCGGAAAGAAAGAAACTTGAAGCATTTGAAATGTGGTGCTACAGAAGAATGCTAAAAATTAGGTGGACAGACAAAGTAAGAAATGAACGAGTTTTGGAAATGATGGGTGAGAAAAGAAGTTTATGGAAGAAGCTTACAGGAAGAAGAGACATGCTTTTAGGTCATATTTTGAGACATGCTGGATTGGTTAATTTGTTAGTGGAGGGAACAGTCGAAGGTAAGAACTGTAGAGGTAGACAGAGTTAGAATATATGAAGCAGATAATTGATGACGTGGGTTGCAAGGGGTATGTAGAAACGAAAAGGTTAGCACAGGATAGGAAGGGATGGAGGATTGCATCAAACCAGTCTAAAGACTGACGACAGCAAAAAAAAAAAAGAAAAAAAAAAAAAAAAAAAAAAACTGGGATATGATTTATAGCCATAATAATTTAAGTAATGTTAATGCATTTACGTCGGCTTTGACAGTCTTTTTAGCCTTTCAGTAGGTGACAAGAGGCAGTTATTGAAAATAAAAGATTAAAAATACCATCATTTGTGAATTTATCAGTGCTAGTTAAAGCCATAGTGCACCTTCAAATCTGTATGGTACAAAGACAGTATACTGCTTTGACCTTTAAACATATTATCTTTTGTTTAATAATATGACTTATTAGTCCTTCGGTTTACTATCAGGTTTCTTAAACACCTTTAGCAAGTTGAGGAAAATATTATTTTTAATTATAGAATTATAGAAAGGAAAAGTCTGTTTATCGTGCATCTTCGTAACAGATAGTTGGCTTACTAATTTTATTTGAAGTCCATAAATGTTTTGATGTAATACTCCTCATGTTTGTTGTCATAGTAGCAACAAAAATACCTTACATGATCATTCTACTCATGGCGTTGGGGCCACAGACTCTAATCGGTGTCAACATTTCTTCCCCAAGGCGCTTGGCAATCTGTGGTTTCCTTGTGAAATACGTAGGATCTGTCGTCACTTCGCTTGGTTTAAATTACTTCTATCACTCTGTTGTGTGATTTGTTAGCCTAAGACAACGAACGTTTCATAACTTCATGTCTGCTATTTAAAGCTTGATCGAGATTTTTAAAAAAGGCCAACAAAATCAATTTTTGAGGCAATGAAGCGTTCGATAATATTATTGATGAATACCGGTCTGAATAATTTATTTTATGTATCTACCTTAATAAAATTTATATTATTTTCGTAATATTTGTTAGTTTTGTTAATAATTGAATTAGTTCTTCATGCGACATTGCTTATTCATAGCAATAACTTCAGTGATAGGAAGATAACAAAGTGCATATTACATGTAATTAACCCGGCTCGTTGGCCAAGTGTTGTGCTAGCTGGTTCTTTGCTTGGTCGGAAGGGTAGAATAGGTGGCGGTGAACAGGTCCTAGTACAAAGCTGAGTGTACACCACATTCTTCATGGTGATTGTCTGACGGAAAGGGACGCAAAAGTTGGAGGGCCTTACGGAATCCTTGTATGGAGGAGAACCAGATTTCCCTTCTCCTACCTCATCTCTCATTAAGGACATTGAAACATACTGTGGGAGGCAACGCGAAATCACAAAAGTCAAATTTCCGTGTGAAGTTGCTGTGGGGTAGTAGGATCTGCCGTAATGACCGCCGACACTTGGGACGCCCGCCACGGCACAGGACTTCACATTACGATTCATAACAATACACCAACATAGCCTGGCACTAACATTACGTGTTGATCCAGCAGATATTTATAGCACCTCAAGTGATATTAATAGTTGATTTGTTAGTTTACTATGAGATGAGTGTTTCATGGTTACAGTATGATCCAGTAAAGACAGCTTAGTTATAACTTCTCTACCTATCATATCACAGTCCCGGAAGAACACAGGCAGAACAACAAAATTCGTAATTTTCAGGAAAGCAATAAAATTGGAACTTTTATCAAGATATAGCTCGTTAGCCAAAGAATAAGTGAGCAATCTGAATGGCGGTATCATATTTGTTGTATCATGCACGTTCAGGTAATAATGTTATGACCTAACTAGAACAGAAATTCTGCAATCCTGCATTAAATATCCACCCATTACGCCATTGTTACGCTCAAATTTATTTAAACGGTTTATTTATTTAAGTTAAAAATTAATTGCCATCTTTGGATCATTGAAAACTTGCTTCATCATACAAGACTTTTAAACTGTAGAAATCAGTGAAGTTCATTTTTCGAGCCTTTAAAAGATATCCTGCTTTTTTGACGTTTCGAATTAATATTATATATTAATCACGAACATATACACATGTAACACGGAACCCGATTTCATTGCTCTATTCAACGATTTTTCGATTAATTTTTGATATGGCAAAGGACAAGATATTTCTATGCTATTAACCATCAACTGCGGAAATATTCATCGCAATTACAATTATATTTTTGTTGTCCACCACAATTGCTTTAGTGGAACACCACTTCAGCATCTGGCTTCAACGGTGCCAACTCTTCAAGGAACTGTACACCATTAAATCAAATTTGAACTCAACTGACACTCGTGCTATTTTTCTTCCAATTCCATCATTGTTCCATCGAATGAAAAGGGTCATTTTATACTTAGCACGCACTTGAACACAAAATTTCAAAATTTTGCAGTTCTACCTTTGTTCCTCCGGGACAAATTAATTCATTGATGATCACAATGGGACTAATACGCTGTCACATTACACGACAGATAGAAGTCAGTGGTCACATACTCAGTTCTACGGAAAGCGATTTCGATTGTCCCAGTGACTGAGTTTTGTAGTGAGGAACGTTGAACAACAGGATAGGTCTTTCCGATTACAAAAGAAGAGGCAAACACTGAGTGCGAGCAAACAGATATAAACAGTGTGATCTTATTGCCATAGGCCAGAAGGCTGCACGATTGGTACACAGACGGAAGCAATTCTGTGTCAATGTTGGACTGCGCGCGTCGTTTTTATTTAAGTTTCGGTTATCTCCAAAGTTTGAGTATAGGACCGGGTCAAAGTGTAGCTTGTAGAACACAGTATTTTCGGTAAATAAGAGCATGTTAGTTGATATCAACACAGATGACGTTTGTTGTCCTTAAAGAACTTCGTCTGACTTCCTCAAACTCTCCTCAACGGGGCCGCATTTAACCCTGTTGAAGAAACGGTCAGCGTTCATAAGATCATTTAGGAATAGAAAGCTACTGCACTCATAAGGAGGTTGACAGTATTTGTAAGCCATATATTAGGGTACTGTCAAGTAACCTGAGTTCTCGTCCCAAATATCTTCTCAATAAGTGAAATAAATCGCTATTATTATCTAAATGGGCTCATTCAGCAACATGTGAAATTTTACCAGCGAAGTACTGGCGCATAATTTATTTTAGAATATTAATTAGTGGCACATCGCTAATATTAGGAATCGACATGAATTGAATTAACAGTTTTTGAAGAAAACAACAATTAAAATTTGTGCCAAAAAAGTTTATTTAACGTTCATACTGAAATTAATTACGTCACATTTTAAGGGATAGGGGAGAGGCCACAAGTGTGACAAGGGAGTCATAAGTTTCTTGAAGTCATATCAACTTAAATAAAAAAAATACAGGGTGTGCCACAGGGTAGCGATATTGGGACCATTGCTATTCATTATTCTAATGAATAATTGTGTTGATTGTTTACTAGTCTGAAATTAGATTGTTTGCAGATGACATAATGCTGTATATAAAGAATCAAAACGATAGCAGGATTGTAAACAGTTGCAGGGTGATCTGGACAGGATATCTAATTGGGTTGGTAAACATGGGATGAAGATAAATGCAAAGAAGAGTCAGCTTATTAGATACACAAATAAAAAACAAAAGGTTAATTATGAATATAAGGTAGGGGAAAGAATTGCTTGCTGAAGACTTTAAATATAAATATCTTGGCATTACTTTTGATAACAAGCTTAACTGGGCCTGGACACATTGGACAGGTGGTAGGAAAAGGTTTCAAAGTTCTGCACTTGTTGGAGAGAGTGATGAGGGGATGTACGGGAGAAGTAAAGGAATTGGGTTACAAAACTTTGGTCAGACCATTGCTCGAATATGGTAGTGTAGTATGTGACCCTATTTTACGTATCAAATACAGGAGTTGGAGAGGGTGCAAAGAAGGGCTGCTAGATTTGTTTCTGGAAATTATCGCAGAATGCAATCAGTGACGGATATGATAAAGGAGCTGAAATGGGATTCATTGCAAGACAGGAGGAGAATGAGGAGGGTCATGGGAGTGTACAGGGCATATACTGGCGATGAGGCATGGAAAGATATTGCAATAGTATGAAAAGTAGTGCATGGAAGGGAAAAGATGACCATGACCAGAAGCTGGCACTCGATTTCAGGCACAAGGGTGTGGGAAGATTCTCTTTTTTAGGTAAGGGTGTCAGGGATTGGAATGAGTTACCAAGAGAAATGATGAATAATTTACCGAAAACTTTGAAAGAATTTAAAGATAAAATTTGTAGAGGGCAAATGTAGGTGGGTGCAGGATAGGGGGAAAATGGGTGTGTAGGGAAATTGCCACCGGAGCCTGTGCTCCATTGCAATTAAATTAAATTAAATAGCAAT
>JARYHS010011408.1:127414937-127503149 GCA_031002005.1 Vandiemenella viatica | reverse complement strand
AGAAATAGTTAATTTATATTTCGTGACTTAGTTCACCATTTGAGTAATTTCGTAATGCACTTTCTACTTACGCTTAAACTCTGTGTGTCTATAACGCTGCCGCGCTAGAAAGTGTGAATAAGTCGATTCAAACTCTTATTGGTTTAACACATTTTTATACGTGCGTGATTTAGCAATTTTTTCCGTATTCATCGTGTAATTTCCTTTGCTAGCAAATTGTCAACTGTTTATTAGAAAGAAAGAAAAATACACAATTGCTATCAAAATTACCAAAAAAGCGGTATCTTTGCTCTATAATCAATGAGTTTCATTATTTCAATAATTATTATGACTAAAATGGTGATTCTTGTGATTATTTTTACTGTATAACTCCGAACTTTGCCTCAGAGCGTTTGCTAGTCTCTCGCGCGCAGGCTCATTTTTTTAGTCTTGGGTAAAGTGCTGGGTATGAGAGGTCTATTTTATCATGAATTTAGTGTACCACCTACCAGTTATGCTGTCCCATGAGGTAGTCGTGTCTAGAACGAAGCATAATCGAAAGGCGAGGGGTCTCGCGAATTCTGTCCCCGACTGTACATAGAAATGATGAACCTACTCTCAGCATGGAAACAGATGACCCACCAACATCATGATGGAAATAGAGAATCCTTATAATGACGCAGTACCTGATGAACCCCCGAAGGAAAAAGAAGCAAACTATCCAACTGGACAAGATAATAACCAAACTTCTAATCTACATTTACTGGAAATATCACCAACTGAGAAAAAAGAAATTATAAAAAATGCTAAACAACATCCTGTGACAGTGCCATCATCTGAGAAAAAAGAAATTATGCCCATGGAAGAACGCAAGCACGAAAATACACCAATACCAAAAGACTGAGACTTGATAAGAGGGGAGTAGATTTGATAGCGAAAGAATTAGCTGAAAAATCCAGGAAAGTAACCACCTTACAAATGGAGACAATTGATGAAGAAATGCCCCAAAGCGCCAACTCCAATAAGGAAGACAACAACTATGAAAACAAGACCAGCGAGATAGTTGAAATGGGAAATGACCGCGGGAACAATAAAAGTCTTTGGTCGGACGACTTAAATGACACTGAGGAAGAAGATAAGTCAAGCAAATAAGAGGCAAAAGCAAGATTATAAATGTTATTAAATAAACGTGAAAGGGAAGAAAAAAAAAAAAAGAACTGTCTCGTTTTTCAACCTTGTGTGACAACATTTGATCTAAATGGCAGACCGTAGTGCAACAACGCCCACTCAGACATACTGTGTGTCTACCCTAAATCTAAACGGAATAAAGAACCAAACTAAAATACAATGCCTCAAAGAATATCTATGGGCGGCATCTGTTGATATAGCGCTCTTACAGGAAGTTGCCTGGGAAGGTGCACTGAATGTCACCGGGTACAATGAACTGAAGAATCCTGGTTACGACCATGGTCTAGGGACTGCAATTCTAACGAAAGAGGGTATTCAAATCAAAGATGTTGAGATTTTAGAAAATGGAAGAGGATTAGCCTGCACAATAGCAGGAACACGTGTAATAAACATCTATGCTCTCTCCGGAAATCAGAATAGAGAAAGTAGGAAACAGTTTATATAAAACAGAGATAACTCAGCTTCTGACAAAACCCTGTGAAAGTCTCATACTTGCAGGAGATTTTAATTGCGTTTTATCTCAAAAAGATCAGTACCCTAATTTTAACAAATGCCAGGAACTCGAGTACCTAATAAATAAACTAAGTTTGTTAGACAGTTGGGAAATAAGAAACGGGCAAATTCCCGGGTTTACATTTATAACTGAGAGGTACAGCAAGTAGATTAGATAGAATTTATATTTCACCGGAGTATATCGAGTGAAGTAACATCAGTCGAGATATGGCCAGTAGCTTTTTCGGACCACAGTGCATATCATTGCATAAATAAATTGCGGCGCCAAGAAATCTTTAGGAACAGAGGATACTGGAAATTAAAACACCTCCATCCTAAATGAGAAAGAATTGGAACAGATAGTCAATAATACTTGGAATTCAATGCAAGAAACAAAAAAACAAGTACAATACAACTGTCCAATGGTGGTTACAGTGTGCAAAGCACGCCTCAGAAATACATTGATAAACTTCAGCAGATGCTTGAAGAAATGGGAAACAAAACAAAAGAATTCCTTTTCATGGTCCTGTGCACCAACGACGTAGTAGCATCCAAAATATGAGAAAAAATAAACATACCAAGGCCAGAATAACAAATATAACTAGAAAAACTAATAGGTTACCAGATACGAGCTAAAACTGGATCCTTTCAACAAGAAGAAAATAACTTCAACATTCATCTCATAAAAGAAAGACATCAAGCAACAGGAAACTCGTGACGGAGTTAAAATCAGAAGAGGGATGTATCATTACCAACCAAAAAGGAATAGAGATAGAAATAAAAAAGTATCTCTCTGAATTATACACTGAAGAGGCAATTGATAATGAAGAAGTCAGCAGTCCTGTTACGTCACATAAACCCAGTAATAACAGAACAAGAGAACGGAATGCTGAATGAAGAAATCTCGGAAGAAGAAATAAAAAACGCAATTCAACGGAGTCCGAGATATGAAATCACCTGGTCTTGATGGCCTCCCAATAGAATTTTACGTATCATATTGGGATATTCTAAAATACGAATTTATAAAAATGTATAATGAGATTCTAGCTATGCAGTCAGCTCCAACCGAAATGCTAGAAGGATTAGTTGTATTAATCCCGAAAAAAAACAGATAAGAAAAATGTTGAAAATTTCAGACCTCTAACTCTTCTCAATTCAGATTATAAAATATTCGGTAGAATTATCGCGACTAGACTTGGGGCTGTAGCTAAAAAGATGATTGGAGAATACCAGACCTGCATTGGTGGAGGCAGAAATATAATGCAAACCCTAACAAATATTCGTGATGTAACTGCAGTCTCGAAGGCAGCAAACGTGAAAATGGCTATTTTATCACAAGATTTCCATAAAGCATTTGATCGTATTAATCATACTTATTTAAAACTTACTATGGAAAGAATGGGTTATCAGCCAGCAAAATATGCAATTTGCTTTACATGCTATTACATCAAGCCACATCGCGAATATCTATAAACGGATCTATAACCAATTCAATAAAAAATAACCAGATCCATTAGACAAGGATGCCCTTTATATCCATGTTCCTTTATGCGTTTGCAGCTGAACCATATTTAGCGGCAGTGCATAATATACTTCCTGGCTTAAAGTACCAAGGAACAAAAACAGTGGTGTGTGCGTACGCAGATGATATCAATATCATCATAACCAACTTAGAAGATCTAGAAAACACACGACAGTTGGTAAATTCGTATTCAAAAGCTTCAAACGCAAAATTGAATTTAGATAAATCTGCAATACTAAACATAGGCGCTGGTATAGAACTAAACAACACAACATGGATAAAGCCATGTGATAAAATAAAGATTCTTGGTGTAGAATTTAATAAAGTTCTGCAAAAAGCTTCCGCAGTAAACTGGAGACGTCTATTGGCAGTTATTCGAAGCAAACTGCATGATTTCACCCATAGAGAACTAAACCCAATACAGAAAATATGGTTGATAAATACCACAGCGCTCTCCAAAATATGGTACATAGCTCACATATTTCAGATACCTGTGGAAATAGCTAAAAAAATGGAAACGGCAATCAGCTGGTATGTACAGAGGGGACAGATACTGAAGATTCAACATAAAGTTTTGCAGATGCCGTATGAGAAAGGAGGACTAAATCTGGTTGATATACGTACGAAGTGCACTGCAATCTTCATGAGGAATATGTACAGTCAATGCAGAACAACACAAACAAACCTTACAAGACACATAATAAATGCAATGGAACCGCACAGCAACAAAGTGCCAGTTGACGTCAGTCACATAAACGCTGCCTTAAGCCACTTCCGATCCTTCTACATTGAAAACAGCTACATAAGAATAAACAACACAGACCCGGTGCCATCAACAAGGAAACTATACGGCTTGATGAAAAGAGAGATTAAAAGTAAACTAGAACTCACCTATAAAAGAAATGATTGGAAACAAATATGGGAGAATATTCACAGTCAATATATCAGCAGTAATGCCCGTTCCACGTGGCACAGAGTAGTACATAGAAAGATACATACCAACGAAAAACTTTTCGCACTACGCCTCTGTCCTACTCCAATGTGTTTACGCTGCAACTTTCAAGACACAATACAACACCGACTGTTAGGATGTGAAGCTCCTGATATATGGAGATGGACAAAAAGCAAACTGGCAATAATAAATAGAACCACCCCAAACAATTTCACGCCAGAGGATATACTAATCCCTGACACGAAAATATATCCTACTACTAAGAGAAATGCCCACTTCTGGTTGCTGGCCAACTACACCCATTATGTTGTACATAAAAGAGAAGAGATGACCATCGTAGACTACTGGAGCTATTTAACAAATGAACACAGCAAAATAATCAAATCGAGAAAATATAAGGAAAACTTTGCACGCTTCCTGCTTGTCATAATGCCCTACAGTTCACTTTTATGTTCAAACCCATCAGATACAGTATGCTTTGCTTTCTATTAACAACCAATTTAATTTCACTTCCTGTAACCCATCTCTCATGGGACTTATGAACCATTGTAAAATAAAGGATAAGAAATTTTAATTTAACTGAAACATTAAACATAAACCAATGTAAAATTAAATGTAAAGAACCTGGCAGTATGGCCGACCAGGCCGAAAGCCAACAAAAAAAAATAATAAAAAAAAAATCACTTCCAAACATCAGAGATTACGGCTGTGCGGCCTGAGAACGTAGTTTCAAGATGAAACGAAGTTCTCGGAAGGTTCTGCACTAAACGTTTTAAACAGTTCACTTTGATGTTTAAACCATCAAATATGCATTACTTACTATCAACAGCGAACATAATTTCACTTCCAAAACATCAGAGATAGCAATTTTCGGGTTTCATCCATACGCCGGAAAAAACTTAATTCTCATATCAGAAATAGTAGCTGTGGGGCCTGAGATAATAACTTCAACAAGCAAAGAAGATATCGAAAGGATTTTTTTCATTATATTATTAAAATTGATTTGTATATTTTCCACTTTACGTTGTTTCCTCTTCGCTTTCCATATGGCCATCTATGGGGTTTAAAGACCAAAAAACAAAATTTAAGGATGGTAACTTTACATGCGATAATATGTCTGTTATTTTTTACGCAGTATGACCTATGCTTCTAGTTGGTATTTCATCTTTGATGTTTCAAGCAATACGTTCAGATTGTGACTTATTACTCCGACGTTATGTTACGTTGAAGCATAAGACACACCAAACAATTCACTAGAGATCGTAATGTTTAAAAGAGTGAAAAGCTCATCGAAAGTAGTTTTTTAGTTTTTTTGTACCAATATACCTGGATTTGGTTTTATAGATATAAATAATTGCTTCGTTCTTTAAGAAAGAAAACAACGATGACTCAGTTTTAAAACAAATTTGACAAATAATGTACGATTTAAGCTCAGTAAATGCTTAGTGTATATACAATACCCAAAAATTTAAACGGTTGTTAGGCAGAATTACTTTCTTAAAAGGCTTCGGAAATTCCGAATTTACTCTTTTAAATAATGCGTTATGCATTCGCAGTTTAACACTTGATACTTTAGGTTAGTCTGCAGGATATCTTTCTTACTTTAGATTCGATGAGTGTATTGAAAAATAAACTTATTAGCCTGCTGCGGTGATATAACAACCTTACAGCTGCGAATAAGTAGTATAAATATATAAAGCTCCTCTTTATACTGTAAAGTGCTGCCTAAGGACATGTTTACTCGACTATGTTTTGCATAGGAAATTTGATGTAGGCTATTTAAAGTTTGTAGGCCTACTAACATTTCTAACATTATTTGTACAATTTAAGAGTTGTGTCTAAAAATGTTACATGATAACGATGGGGTACCCGCAGAAGCGAAAATGATGGGTAACCCCGGGAATTGTATGATTCGAATTTCACAATGTAATCCATTCAATCTTGAAAATTTTACTGACATTGGTTTTTTTACTATCATTGATGACATGCGTTGCGCAAGAAGTTGCTTCAAATGAAAATATTCCCATCAGTCTCCTGCAGCCCATTCTTCATCTTCAGTGCCCTCCACTAGTCCTGCCTGCAATTGAATCAGTTCCTTCAAGCAGCACGACAGGTCTATTAATACAACTGCCACCACTTCCTGATGCCTCAAAAAACAACAGCGGACTCGTAAAACCCAAAAGAAAGAGAATTTATCCCCGTTATACAAGAAAGGTGCAGATTTCGGGTAGAAAAGTAAAAGTAATAAAAAGTGCGAAACGAAAAAAACAAAATGGCAAAGGTTCTAAAAAGACTTTGAAGACAAAAAAAATCAAAGTCTTTCCGGAGAAAGTTGTGGAAAAGATACCGAATTCATCCATCATATGTGGAGGAATTTCTGAAGAAGACTGGATTCAGTGCTATTAATGCAAAGACTGGGACCATGAAGATTGTGTTTATATATATATTGTTCAGATATCCATTATTTTTATAAGGCCAAAAGCAATTGTGCCATCATTGGTTACTATGTCTGGACCTATCCAGCAACTTTTGGGTTACCCAAGTATTGGGGCAAATTATTTTCAATTTAAAAAGTTAAAAAATTAAGATTACTAACTTATAATTAATGCGATTACAGAAGTTCCTGGTTTAATTTTAAGATTAAAATAAAGACAGGAAATTTAATTATTGTACTTTTATTTACAATTAATTTAAGTGTCCGGGGCTATCCGAACTGCCCCTACGTGGTTTGTTGTTAGATATGCTTGAGATATCCGTGTTCTGTTATCCAAACTTAAAACGGATTTTTAAATGATCCTTAAAAATACATTTTTCCGGTATAAAGTTGTCATAGTCATGTTATCATAGCAATTGATCGAAATGTCGGGAGAAAAGAGGATTGATTTGGCGTGACGTAAATCTCGTAAAGTAATTGACAACATTTTTCCGTTGTTGTTTCCTGCTTTATAAGGTTGATTTTTTTTTTTTAACTGCTTAACGTCTCCTATAACAACTAGGTCTTTAGAGACGGGAAAGGATGGGGGGGGGCAAGGAATGGGAAGGAATTCGGCCATGGCCTTTTGAAGGAAGCATCCCGGCATTCACCTGGAGTGATTTGGGGAAACCATGGAAAACCCAAATTTGGATGCCCGGACGGGGATTCGAACCGCCGTCCTCCCGAATGCAAGGCCAGAACGCTAGCCGTTACACCACAACGCTCGGTATATAAGGTTCAGTTAGTTACTATCGTTCTCCATTACGCAGAATTTCCTAAGAATAGTTTTAATATTCATCATAGTCCTCACCAAAAACCAGAAGGATTAGAAGGATTTTGTGGCTACCTTTGTACCTGATGCTGTGCGTTGGGAGTTACATGTAGCTTACGTAATAAGTAAATAATATAAAGTAATAATTGTAAAATAAGTCAGTGATCATGGCACTTATATTAATTGAGCCCACATTAAGTTATGAGCGTCGTTCACTAAGTCCTTTGGAAATCCAAAGGATGGCGTGCGCAATGTTGAAACTACTTTTTATTAGTAAGCAACAGCACTATATGTCAGATAAAATCTCGACTACCTACGTCAGGTGGTTTCATTGTTATTGTCGACTGAAGCAAGTTCATTGAGAAAAATGGAAAAATCAGAATATCGAGCAGTGACTAAACACCTTTTTTAAAAAGGTTTAAAACCAAAAGAAATCAAAGCTGAGCTGGATGAAGTTAATGGTACATCTGTTCCTCCATTTGTAATTGCTTAAAATTGGGTAAATGAGTTTAAAAATGGCCGCACATCCACACAAGATGAACAACGTTCGGGAACTCCAGTGGAAGTGGCTGTCCTCGAAATCGTCGACAAAATCATGATATTGTTTAAAGTGATTGACGAATAAAAGTGCGCGAAATAGTTGTAGTAGAGTACATTCAATTTTTCACTAAAAATTAGGTATAAAAAAAATTCGACAAGCTGGGTGCCGCTTTTGTTCTCAGTGAAGAATAAGCGCAATCGTGTAATTGACTCTGAGGCTGTTTTGGCGCTTTTCTGTCGCAACCCTAAACGAATTTCTACGTCGATACATAACTGCGAATGAAATATAGATACACTGCTATACACCCACCGAGCGTGGTGGGTGAGTGGTTAACGCTCTGGCCTCACATTCGGAAGTACGGTGCTTCGAATCCCCGTCCGGTCATCCTGGTTTGAGTTTCCCCAAATCACTCCAGGCGAGTGCTGGGATGCTTCGTTCAAAAGGACATGGCCGAATTTCTTTCCGTTCCTTGTCCCCAGTCCCATCCCGCCTATAATGACCTCAATGATGACGAGGCGTAAAGCCATAAGTAAAAAAAAAAGAAGAAGAAATACTCCAGAAACTTAGGAACAGTTTAAAGAGTGCGTTTTTGAAGGTGAACAGGCCCAGAAGAAGGTGAAGACGGAGAAATTGGCTGGCAAGGTGATGGCCACAGGTTTTTGGGATGTACCTACACGGAATCATTTACATCGATTATTTGGAAAAGGGGCAAACAATAACTGGAGCTTAATATTTGTCATTACTGCAGTAATCGATAAAAAATAATCTAGAAAAGAAAAAAGATCCTCTTCCATGATGACAATAAAAACATGCATAGTTTCGATGGCCAAAATTATGAAATTCAGGTTCGATTTATTATAGCATCCACCGTACAAGTATTCGCCAGACTTGGCCCCCAGTGACCTTCTTCTATTTTTAAACTTAAAAGAATGGCTGGGTGGACAACAGTTCGAACAAGGAGGTCGTTATCCATACAGTTGCATATTTTACGGAGCTTACAAAATCGTACTTTTTCGATGGTTTAGAGAAGTTAAAGAAGCAGTTGGAAAAGTGTATAGAACTAAAAGGAGATTACAGTGGAAAAAAATCTTCAGATTATTTTTTTTTTTTTTTTTAGAAAAGGACGTATTGAACGATCTTGACGTTGACACATGTTTTTCGCCAATGGAATGATCTGAGTTTAAATATTGTTTGCTTGGTATGGAAGGATATGGGAGGAGGTGAACTGTTCTGAGCTAGAATACGAGGAGAGACGAATGTATGGTCAATTGCATTATGCACCGTTGTCTCAGGTGTAACTTTTCGTTGCTCCATTTGTAATTCAACAGCTTCAAATTGTCATGTTTCGCTTCACTAATCGTCGGATGTTTAGTAAGTACCATCGACATTTTTATTGCTGAATATGCACTGCCGAAATTTCGTATTGTGCTTGAACCTTTATTCACTTGAGAGGTTCTGGGTTTTCCGATCACAAACCAATTATTGCAAAACGTTGCACACTGATTATATTTATTTTACAGTGGTGAAAGCCCAAGTGTATGATCGAAGGTCTGAAACAGTTCCCATTTTTAGGCTCGAAGGTGACAGGTTGACCAGATCTGGCGAAATACGAACTTAAACTGTGATTCACCCTAAGGGTTCACTCAGCAAAATTTTGAATAAAATTTCTTAAGCCTGAAGAAGGTTGTTTTTTTTATTTTTATTTTTCTTAATGGCTCTCGACATCTGAGGCCATACAGCCAGCTCAACAATGGTTATATGTGATTCAGTGTTTTGAGTTTCTTCCAGTATGCATTTTCTAACCAGTTACTCACACCACAGGACGGACATGAGTTTTACAGACACAACACTTACACACCCCTTCCCACGGACGGACTCGAACCGGTGACATTCCGCATGTGGAGCTAGTACTGTATCCCATACACTACCGAGGCCGACGCTTGAAGAAGTATTCATAGACGTATTAACACAGAGTCGTTCGCGCTATTGTTTAATTGTTCCAAAGGTCTTGTGGTCTGTTGATTCGAACCGGATTAATACAATTCAGACGTATTTCTCTGCATAATTTGAAGAATTTCTACTTAGTTTAAAGGGAATGCAGCGACAATTGGTTGAAAAGCATCTCACTGTTCTTGATTGTGGCCGGCCAAACATTCATAATGTAATCTTTGGTCACCATGTCCGTAGCGGCCAGAAAATGTACTACAGATTCCAGATTGTAAACGTTATTTAATAGCTAAGGGACTCCGAAGAAATAAACTGCCAGAATACTCGTTTAGGTATCATATCTTAAGTGTAATGTCCACTAGACAAAATTAAAAAATAAACAAGTAAACCGTAATATATAAGCTTGATTAAATTAAGTTTTGACTAAATTACTCGTAAAATTTAGCCTAGGACGTAATGACGATTTGTATTTGGTACTGGTATTATTACAGCAGAGGCCATGAGTAATTTAAGTATTTTTAAAGTTTATTATGTTGCTTTAATTAGCGAAGTCTTATTCGAACAGCAGTTCTACGTTTTTCAACCGGAAGGTTTTACCATAATTTTTTAAGAACGAAATGCTACGAAAAGAAAACTTAATTACCGTATTCTAGCTATTAAATTGTGCACATACCCTAATAATATATCTTTTCATCGTTAATATGCAAGCGAATGCCAGTGCGTGACATCATCGTTCTCAAGGCAGTAGCTATCGTGGTGAGTGAGTGAGCTTACGAAATTATTAGTCTAGGTGCTGCGCTAGTAAGTACCAGTGCACACGGAGACGCTGCCTAGGTAAGAAGGTCAGCTTTTATAAGCCCTATTTCCAGACGGAAAGTAAACTGGTGAACTTCGACGGTTATTGAGTTCCTTAGGCAGCTCAAGCTGATAAACACCCACACACTACACGTGCCGTCATCAGGCTTGTTAGCTCACTCGTCTCCACCGTTATCTCCTATTGAGCACGTGCGGGACCAGTTGGAACCTCAACTTTGGCTTCCGTTGTATTCAAGGAATGTGTATTAATATGACAGTGGATACAATGTCTTCCGGAGGACCTCGTCACATCACGAATGTCTTCACGTCAAAAATCGAAATGATTTATTGCTAATGTATAGATAAAACTGTAGTGTACGTGGTAATAAATGACCTTATACAAAAGATATGGTCAGGAGATTTTCTAGAAACAGTAGTCATTACAATTGAAAAGAAAGCTAGAACTAAAAATTGCGAAGACCGTAGAACCATCAGTTTCATTTCTTGTGTAACAAAAGTGATTTTGAAATATTGTACAATTTGAGTGTCGGAAAAGAAAAGCAGCAAGAGAAGTCATAGGACTACTAAGAATCATAGATGAGAGGTACCTAGAAAAGAACATACAAGTCTGTTTTTATGGACTGGAAAAAAAACCTTGGACAGAATGAGATGGACAAGCTGATGAGTATTACAAACAAGAAAGCAGATTAAAAAAATAAATTATTCGAATCAGAAAACATGTGTAAGGATTAGAAGCATAATATGAAGTAAAAATTGGTAGGAGAGTTTGACAAGGTTGTTGTCGTTCATCTGTGAGAAATTATTAACAGGCATGGATGATAAAAATTTAATGAGAATTGGTATGACAAAAATATAACGTATTAGATTCACTGATGACGTGGTTTTACTAGCTGACACAACAATGGTTAGTAATTTTAATAGTGTATGTAAGGAATTAATAGCAAAATTGGTGGTATTAAATCTTATATATATATAAAAATAGACGTGTTTTTTCCTATATTTCACTATTCAGCCACCACTACCTAGCACAGATCACTGGTATTTGTGTGTGGAAGTAGCATGGAGTTTCCTGTCGTGCACAACGTTGGCCGAATGCCGATAGCTGTGGGGACGTGGGAGATATAATGATTAAAGTTGGTCAGTGCAGGGCGTTTTCATATTTCGACCAAAAATTCGTATCTCCGTATACTTCTCTTTCCTGCCACAACTACATAACATAGACTTTTGGGGTTTCTGTTTGGTAGTAGAATCGTATCTCATGTAGTGCACTATGGTTGTTAGATGTTGGTAGCTATGGGGATGTGTGAGATATGGGGGTTGAAAGTGGTCGACCTGTGGCAATTTCGACTTCTGCCAAATACAAAAGTGTCATGGTGTATCACTTTTCAGCGAAAACTATAGATCACAGATAACTGGCGTTTGTGTGTAGTAGTAGCACAGAGTCACCTTTCGATCACAACAGCGGCCGAATTTCAGAAACTTAGGTACTGTGGTAGATATGGTGGTTGTAAGTGGCCGACCAAGGATATTTTCGTATTTCGACTGTATCCGCATATGTCACTTTTCTGCCACAACTACATAGCATAGAGCATTGGTGTTTGTGTTTGGTAGTAGAATCGTATCTCATGTAGTACACTATGGTTGTTAGATGTCGGTAGCTATGGGGGTGTGGGAGAAATGGTGGTTGAAAGTGGTTGACCTGTGGCAGTTTCATACTTCTGCCAAAGACAAAAGTGTCATGGTGTATCACTTTTCAGCGAAAACTATAGATCACAGATAACTGGCGTTTATGTGTAGTAGTAGCACAGAGTCACCTTTCGATCACAACAGCGGCCGAATTTCAGAAACTGTGGTAGATATGGTGGTTGTAAGTGGCCGACCAAGGATATTTTCGTATTTCGACTGTCTCCGCATATGTCACTTTTCTGCCACAACTACATAGCATAGAGCATTGGTGTTTGTGTTTGGTAGTAGAATCGTACCTCATGTAGTGCACTACGGTTGTTAGATTTCGGTAGCTATGGGGGTGTGGGAGATATGGGGGTTGAAAGTGATCGACCTGTGGCAATTTCATACTTCTGCCAAAGACAAAAGTGTCATGGTGTATCACTTTTCAGCGAAAACTATAGATCACAGATAACTGGCGTTTGTGTGTAGTAGTAGCACAGAGTCACCTTTCGATCACAACAGCGGCCGAATTTCAGAAACTTAGGTACTGTGGTAGATATGGTGGTTGTAAGTGGCTGACCGAGGATATTTTCGTATTTCGACTGTCTCCGCATATGTTACTTTTCTGCCACAACTACATAGCATAGAGCATTGGTGTTTGTGTTTGGTAGTAGAATCGTATCTCATGTAGTGCACTATGGTTGTTAGATGTCGGTAGATATGGGGGTGTGGGAGATATGGGGGTTGAAAGTGATCGACCTGTGGCAATTTCATACTTCTGCCAAAGACAAAAGTGTCATGGTGTAACACTTTTCAGCGAAAACTATAGATCACAGATAACTGGTGTTTGTGTGTAGTAGTAGCACAGAGTCACCTTTCGATCACAACAGCGGCCGAATTTCAGAAACTTAGGTACTGTGGTAGATATGGTGGTTGTAAGTGGCCGACCAAGGATATTTTCGTATTTCGACTGTCTCCGCATATGTCACTTTTCTGCCACAACTACATAGCATAGAGCATTGGTGTTTGTGTTTGGTAGTAGAATTGTATCTCATGTAGTGCACTATTGTTGTTAGATGTCGGTAGCTATGGGGGTGTGGGAGATATGGGGGTTGAAAGTGATCGACCTGTGGCAATTTCATACTTCTGCCAAAGACAAAAGTGTCATGGTGTATCACTTTTCAGCGAAAACTATAGATCACAGATAACTGGCGTTTGTGTGTAGTAGTAGCACAGAGTCACCTTTCGATCACAACAGCGGCCGAATTTCAGAAACTTAGGTACTGTGGTAGATATGGTGGTTGTAAGTGGCCGACCAAGGATATTTTCGTATTTCGACTGTCTCCGCATATGTTAATTTTCTGCCACAACTACATAGCATAGAGCATTGGTGTTTCTGTTTGGTAGTAGAATCGTATCTCATGTAGTGCACTATGGTTGTTAGATGTCGGTAGCTATGGGGGTGTGGGAGATATGGGGGTTGAAAGTGATCGACCTGTGGCAATTTCATACTTCTGCCAAAGACAAAAGTGTCATGGTGTATCACTTTTCAGCGAAAACTATAGATCACAGATAACAGGTGTTTGTGTGTAGTAGTAGCACAGAGTCACCTTTCGATCACAACAGCGGCCGAATTTCAGAAACTTAGGTACTGTGGTAGATATGGTGGTTGTAAGTGGCCGACCAAGGATATTTTCGTATTTCGACTGTCTCCGCATATGTCACTTTTCTGCCACAACTACATAGCATAGAGCATTGTTGTTTGTGTTTGGTAGTAGAATTGTATCTCATGTAGTGCACTATGGTTGTTAGATGTCGGTAGCTATGGGGGTGTGGGAGATATGGGGGTTGAAAGTGATCGACCTGTGGCAATTTCATACTTCTGCCAAAGACAAAAGTGTCATGGTGTATCACTTTTCAGCGAAAACTATAGATCACAGATAACTGGCGTTTGTGTGTAGTAGTAGCACAGAGTCACCTTTCGATCACAACAGCGGCCGAATTTCAGAAACTTAGGTACTGTGGTAGATATGGTGGTTGTAAGTACCGACCAAGGATATTTTCGTATTTCGACTGTCTCCGCATATGTCACTTTTCTGCCACAACTACATAGCATAGAGCATTGGTGTTTGTGTTTGGTAGTAGAATCGTATCTCATGTAGTGCACTATGGTTGTTAGATGTCGGTAGCTATGGGGGTGTGGGAGATATGGGGGTTGAAAGTGATCGACCTGTGGCAATTTCATACTTCTGCCAAAGACAAAAGTGTCATGGTGTATCACTTTTCAGCGAAAACTATAGATCACAGATAACAGGTGTTTGTGTGTAGTAGTAGCACAGAGTCACCTTTCGATTACAACAGCGGCCGAATTTCAGAAACTTAGGTACTGTGGTAGATATGGTGGTTGTAAGTACCGACCAAGGATATTTTCGTATTTCGACTGTCTCCGCATATGTCACTTTTCTGCCACAACTACATAGCATAGAGCATTGGTGTTTGTGTTTGGTAGTAGAATCGTATCTCATGTAGTGCACTATGGTTGTTAGATGTCGGTAGCTATGGGGGTGTGGGAGATATGGGGGTTGAAAGTGATCGACCTGTGGCAATTTCATACTTCTGCCAAAGACAAAAGTGTCATGGTGTATCACTTTTCAGCGAAAACTATAGATCACAGATAACTGGCGTTTGTGTGTAGTAGTAGCACAGTCACCTTTCGATCACAACAGCGGCCGAATTTCAGAAACTTAGGTACTGTGGTAGATATGGTGGTTGTAAGTGGCCGACCAAGGATATTTTCGTATTTCGACTGTCTCCGCATATGTCACTTTTCTGCCACAACTACATAGCATAGAGCATTGTTGTTTGTGTTTGGTAGTAGAATTGTATCTCATGTAGTGCACTATGTTTGTTAGATGTCGGTAGCTATGGGGGTGTGGGAGATATGGGGGTTGAAAGTGGTCGTCCTGTGGCAATTTCATATTTCTGCCAAAGACAATAATGTCATGGTGTATCACTTTTCAGCAAAAACTATCGATCACAGATCTCTGGCGTTTGTGTGTGGTAGTAACACAGAGTCACCTTTCGATGACAACAGCGGCCGAATTTCAGAAACTGTGGTTGCGTGGTAGATATGGTGGTTGTAAGTGGCTGACCAAGGATATTTTCGTATTTCGACTAAAGGCAAGTGTCTCCGCAGTTTTCACTTTTCTGCCACGACTACATAGCATAGAGCATTGGTGTTTATGTGTGGTAGTAGAATCGTGTTTGTTGTCGTGCACTATGGTTGTTATATGTCTGCAGCTATGGGGGTGTGGAAGATATGGGGGATGAAAATGGTCGATCTGCGGCAATTTCATATTTCTGCCAAAGACTCATGTGTCACGGTGTATCACTTTTAAGTGAAAACTATCAATCGCAGATCACTGGCGTTTGTGTGTGGTAGTAACAGAGAGTCTCCCATCGATCACAACGTTGGCCAAAATTCGGTAACTGTGGGAGTGTGTGAGATATGGTGTTTGAAATTGGTCGATCATGAATATTTTCGTATTTCATCCAAAGACTTGTGTGTATCCGTAAATTTTACTTTGCTGCCGGAACTACATAGCGCAGAAGACTGGTATTTGTGTGTGGTAATAGTATCGAGTCTCCCATCGTGCACTATGGTGGTTAGATGTCTATAGCTGTCAATATGAATTCTTTACAATCACGAACGAAGTCGTGGGTACCAGCTAGTAAAGAAGATAAAAAAGAACATTTCCAGATAGTTTACGAAGTAATAGAGCAAGTAAAAGTGTTCATATGTCTTGGTTCGCTGGTGAACGAAGACATAAATTGTGGGTAGGAAGTAAAATGCAGAAATGCATGGATGTATAAGCCTTCAAAAGGAAAAGAAACTATTGTATGGCTTCTGACGTAAGGATTAAGGAAAATAATGATAAAATGTTTCTTTTGGAGCTCGGCAAAACACGATGCACAGACTTAGAATCTGAGGAAAGGCGACTGGAGACTTTTGAGATGTGGCTGAATAGTATAAATAAAGGTTCCGACGAGAATTGGTGTAAGGAGAAATAGTTAGAAGATTATCACAAATAGGAAGATAAATGGTTAGAGCATTTGGCCAGACATCAAAACATTACTTTGGATGTTTTGGAAGGTACTATATACTGAAAAAGAGAACGTCGAAGATTCTAACAATATTAAATTGCAATATTAAAGTGCAGAACAGTTATATCAGAATAAAGAGGATGGTGAACAAATAGAAAAACAGAGAAGACATATCTTTTTTTTGCTTCGACGTTACGCCTCGTCAACAGCGAGGTCATTAGAGTCTTGAAGGGATTGGGACAAGGAACGGGAAGGAATTCGGTCATGGCCATTTTGAAGGAGGCATCCCGGCATTCGCCTGGAGTGATTTTGGGAAACCATGGAAAACCCAAATCTGGATGCCCGGACGGGGATTCAAACCCGCGTCCTCCCGAATGCGAGGCCATAACATTAATCGTTCACCCACCACGCTCGGTGGAAGACGTATCATGTCAAGACCTACGTTAGGAAAGAACAATTATTAATTTCTTATTAGAAGAAATTTATTAGCTACTCTCCTTTATAACATTACGTGCCATACAACGAAAAGCGAGCATTTCTTGAATTAAAACTATCGCTGATGTAACTTTCGCCCACTAAAGAGCAGCTAAAGGCCTTAGTATCAAGGGGTGTTCAACGTTTACATATCCACCTCGCTTGAGATTGCTCTTAGAAGCTCTGGAAAGCAGGTGGGTGAAGGATCTCGGCGTTGCTGATGTTTGGCACCTGTTTACAGCTCTGCCGTTTATTTTCTCACTGGGTGGCGTTTCATGTCGCCGCGGAACATGTTATACAAAGACCATGACGAAAGACAGAACAGTGCTACACCTATTTTTAACACAATTTTGCGAACTTCCTTAAGTTATCGCTTTTAGTGGCACACTTCCATCCGCAAGCTCTTACTTCCTGCACTGCGAAATTTCGAACATCGGTAGACACGACCCACGCAGGTTCACATCTTGTCACCGTCTTCATTATACCCACCATATTGATTACAGTTTACAGGTGGCTTTCGGTACTCATCTAGGCGGAGGTTGTAATAATGTCGACTTTGAACCAAAAACTATACGTCAAACAAACGGAATATCGCAAAAAAAACAACATCATAACAAGTTTCACGGACAGGTTTTATCATTCTTAACGCTCACAGATATGTCAGCAAAGCGTAACATATAGGTATATAGTATCAATTTGTAGCCTTCACGGGTGTGCCACCGGATTATTTTTTTCATTATCTGTCGGTAAGCAGAACATTACAGATGTTATAAGACTGGAGGTTTGCTCGGTGTTGAAAATGAATAAATTTTCTCTGGTAACTAATGAGTAAGTCCATCGATCAAACAGGACATTTCGGCGGTCACAACTCTGCCACCATTATCAAGTGACTGTCACTGTGATTGTCATGTTTGATTGAGGGACTAACTCCGCTAGTTACCAGAGAAAATTTTATTCATTGCAAATATTTTCACGTTAAGGAAGACGACGGAGTTAATCGTCGAAATATCGTGTTTTCGAAACACAGTCCGGCAGTACAACCATGAAGACATTGTAATCTTACGCCAGGAATGTCTCCGTGCTTACATATTTCAGGAGTAGTACCATTAATGTTGATACGCAAAATTAGAACAATTGTATCCTACTAAAAACATTAACGTAGGAACTCGTTATACTTCAAGAGGGGTCATTCGCAGAACGTTTGCGTTTCAGTCATCATTCGTATTGTCTACAAGCGCAGTTGGCGATGAATGGCATATTTCCCATTTCTTGTCACAAAATTCCGCATTTTGCGGAACAATGGAGCAAACAGGTTATAAGTCACGCAAGCTTAAAACACCCACCTCAGTGCGTTTCGGCACCGTGATGTTGTCCGGCACATGACTCGGTGCTAGCTGGTTCCTGTCCTGGTGGTGGAAGACGTTCTCACCCTCAGGACTTGGCCAACAGAGTGGTGGTTGTGCAACAAAGTCCTGGGTTAAATCCCAGACCTCTCCGCAGTTCGTGTGGAGTAAAGGCATACGACACTGTTGATGGTGCCTCGAGTCTAGAATGGGGACGGTAAGCTTGGCGACCCCCTGAAAGTCCTTCTGAAGAGCAGGTGCTTCTCTTATCTCTCAACCACAACAGTCCACACTATCACAATCACAATAACACTGGGCCAGGCAACCCTAGTTCATCCTGCCAGACGTTCCCACGGAGGGGCGAGCTATCCCCCATGGTAACCGGACTCGGGTAGGGAGTTCATAGAAGAAGAGAAAGTTTAAAACCTACATTGTAAAACTATTTCTTCCATTCCATTAACATAGCTTTACGTCAGCAATCCAAAATCGTACCTTTTCCTCTAACCACTGGAGAGTATTCATTTTAAAAGCCCAAAAGGTCGTAATTTCAAATCCAAACATGAGAAAGATATTGAAAGCAGTTGCGTCAACTATTAAAAAATTCTTGCTGCTGGGTAAAAATTGATTAGGAATTCATTTTTTCATTTCAGTAGTAAAACTAGAAATTGGGGTGCACATAAATATGACGAATATCTATCCAAAAAAAAAATCGCTTATTGTTATGTACACGCCAGTCGACTCTCGACTGAAGACCTACGTTGACTTTATCTCATATTTGCAACTATAGCAAATCAGTAATATGCCTTGCACATCGGCTGACTGCCTAACTGTGTCCACCAGGTATCGAACACACTGCTTACTTTTGCAGTTCATTTCCACAGGTCAATGATCAACACAGGGTGTCAAAGGATCGCAAAATCCTATAGAGAAAACGCCACCGTAATCACAAGATTATTAGTTCGATGTATCTTTCTAAATTGGTGCGTAGAATCCAGAAATATTGTCTTTCCTACAATGAATTGCATCAATTTTTTCCCCACGTAGTAGCCACCAGAGAGCGACTGAGATGATAACCTTCAGCCTAGATCAGTGGTTCCAAAACTTTTTCTTACCACGGCCCCTTCCTTCAAAAGAAAAATTCCCGCGTCCACTCCACCTCCCCGTTGCCACAATTCTATTATTAAAAAAGTAAAAAAAAAATCAAGTATGAAGTCGAATATATAATTATTTTTAATGATTATGGAATCAAATTTTCCGAAAAAAAAATAAAAACTTACATACTTACAATTTACTCAAAACAAGGAACAAAGAAAAAATTAATCAGCGTGATGGAAAAGCTTCCATTTCTTTTTACAAGGTTCCATATTCTTGGTTTTAAATTAGAAAGTGCAAAACGTAAATAATTTTCAATATGGATTTTGCATCGATACTTTGTTATTATTGTAATAAGAGGTGAAAACTTGTTTATAAACAAATAAACGCATGAAAAGGACGAAAATAATTGCAGCGTTTGCTGCGATATTCTGGGATACACTTTGTAATACTTGATTTAATTTAATTTTAATTGCAATGGAGCAACCTCACCACCCACCCATCTTCCCCCTTTCCTGCACCCACCTACATTTGCCCTCTACAAATTTCAACTTTAAATTCTTTCAACGTTATTGTAAATTATTCATTATTTCTCTTCGAAATTTCTTCCAATCCCTGACCCTCTTGTCTAAAAAAGGGAATCTACCAACACCCTTGTGCCTGAAATCGAATGCCCGCTTGTGGTCATGGTCATTACTTCCCTTTCATACATTAATTTTTACACCAATATCTTTCTATGCCTCATCACCAATATACCCCTTGTACACTCCCATGACCCTCTTCCCCCTCCTCCTGACTTCCAATAAGTCCAATTCCAATTCTTTTATCATATCTGTTATTGATTGCGTTCTCCGGTAGTTTCCAGAAACAAATCTAGCAGCCCTTCTTTGCACCCTCTCCAATACCTGTACCAAACTGTGGGTCCCATACTACACCACCATATTCAAGGAATGGTCTGACCAAAGTTTTGTAACCCAAATTCTCTCGTACATCCCCTCATATCCATTTTATTAAAATCGTATTTGGCAGCAAAATCATGTTTTGTTTCCAGAACTTGCTCTTGAAGTACATCATCGAGTTGTTTGCTTTTTCAGTATCGAAACTTCTCAGTACTAACAATGAAATCTCAGAGGAAACTAAGTATGTTAGAAGCAGTGATACATTGAAAGGTACATGGTACGTCCACACCGACGTACGAACAACTTCAAATCCAGCGCCTTTGCTTTCTACCAGTGTAAGGGGAGGGGAAGGTGTGCCCCCTCCAGTTATGTCACCTATGTCCTAGGTGATCCTACATACTATTGATAATATTATGAGGAAAATTTTGAATTGCTGAAGTAGTGATTAGAAACAGAACGTAGTATCCATAGAATATCATTACTATTTAGAAACAAGGAGAGAAAATTGTAAAACGTTATAGCCAGACGGCTTAGTAGTTGTATTAAACATCAGTGTAAAGCGCATGATGTGTAAGATTATGGTAAGAGACTACCAAAAATGTAGGCTATATAGTGCTTTTGATTACCTGATCCGTTTTAGATACTTCGTAACTTATCGCGAAAAACCAATATCAGACTCTCAATCACACACACAATATATATATATATATATATATATATATATATATATATATATATATATATATATATATATATATATATGCTTAAGACTTATATATATATATAAGTCTTATGCAGATGAAAAGTGAACCGCAAACAGTTCCACCAACCGCTAACACCAAGTCTTTGAAAACCTTGCATTAAATTCTAAACATAAGGCGGATTATAATTACTTCAAATAAAGAATGTTACCAAATCACTACTTAATATACTTTCAAATTGAACAGAGGGAAAAGGATTAGATTGAATATACCTCGCGGAAAGCAGTGAAGAAAATAGGGTTTGATCTGATCCACAAGAAGGTGAAATCACTGAAAACTGGGAAAATTTGAGTTGAACTGAAATTTTGGCTACAGACAAAGAAATGGAAGTTATTTTTGGGCTTCCTATATGCCATAATGAGGGGCAAACGTTAGTTATATCATTCGTACTTAGAGTGAGGATATAATTTTAAAATAGTGCATTTAGCAGCGTTAGGAGTCCGGAATTGAGTGTGCGACGTCTGCAAACGAGCGGCGTCAACGCCTCAGGCGAAATACGACTGCGGCAACCATTTCTCTTAGTGACAATTGCGACTTCTCGTTTGGTATCACTAAAAATAACTGCAAAGTACTAAAACTGGTCGAGTCTTCAGTCAACTGCACATTTCCGTCGTAGTAATCGCTTAAGTTTATGTAACATTCTGCGCTAAAACAACGACGCTGGTGACGGCTGAACTTGATTCGTTCAGCACTGCGTGAGACTGAAGCTGGTGATTAAGTCCTTAAATTCTACTGGTAATGCTATGTTTAACATAATCGTATAATTCAGACAAAAATTACGAAAAATGCACAAATATAAGCATCTTCTGTTGATTAATTAAAATGATTAATGTGACCGATCTTTATCGTCATTCGAAAAACATGGTTTGCGTGTTGTAGTTCAAAATTATAAATAAAAATCTTATTCTGTCTCTTTCTCTGACATAGACTTCACATAGCAGTAAGAGGAACACCTTCCTTCTTTCTCTCTGTATCAACCACTCGCGTAATTTGAAAGTGAACTTCGTAGAATGAACAATTCTTGACGTTCACGGACGTATTCTGATAAAACTTCAAATCTGATTTTCCTATATCCTCTATAAGGCACTTCTGCTCGTAGTTCTGTTTCACTGGTTACTTCATGAATTTTTTTATATAAAAATAGTACCTAGACCCTCTCGTGTAGTAAGCTTGCTTTGCCAATGCGACGCACAACACAATGGAATGGAATGAGTGACAACTTTTAACTCTGTCAACTAACCTTTCATGGAATTACTTTACCTTTCTGCCAACGTTATCTTAAAGCTTACGGTTACTCCATATATTATGTTTACTTTGCAGATAAATTTATTTCAAATGTGAAACTTTCTATTTAAGAAAGAGCTCCAAAGTACCGTGGAACAGTATTTAGTGGACTAGCAACGTAGATTATCTCCAAATCGAGCAGACTGTAACCAAGTAAACATTAAATATACTTTTTAGCTTCCATTTTCCGTTACAATTAACAATATGAACAACTAATTCTAATGGTTAATTCTTATGTCTGCTCATTCGTAACACATATTGAAATCAATCAATAAATATTCAAACCGACAGTAGATATATGTTTATTTATCTTTATATCTCTCATCAAATACTGTTATTATATCTGAGATTACACCCTAGCTTATTTTTAACAGATTTTGTTTTACATTTTGACATGTACAGAAATAAAAGCTGAATATTGTTTAGTATGTTCCATGAATTTTCATTTTCTCTTAAACATGTTTTCCGAACCATACATGCAAACATTGGAGTCAAATGACATTAAGATATGCTTTTATCAGTCAAATTAAACATTTAAACCTCTTGGTAAAAAGAAATATATATCATTAATACAATAATTTCTAATATGGCAACACAATATTTCTGATACACGTATTCTGAATCAAAAACGGCTTATATACCTGAGCCAATAAAAGCGTTGAAATACGTGAAAAATTTTCAAGATCCTAAAAACATACATAGATTGACAGATAGTCAGATGCAAATATAAGAGCTGAAAAGATAACAATTTACAGCCATACGTTGACTCAGTTGAAATGGATCTGGTGATTGTTATTCTTCTGTGCCGGATATATGTCACAAAAAATATGTCACAAAAAATTGCAAAACAGCGCTAGTGCTAATTTGAGGAATACAAAATAAAAATAGTATATTAACGTTCGCAATAAATTACGTGGCAGAATCAACTTCATCAATAAACACGGGTACATTGACTTGCCAAAAACTGCTGTCCCGCATGTGCTTGTTACTACTATGTCTGTAAGTAGAGCGTATCTGTACAATTAATTGTATTGTATGTAGGTATTACAATTGTTCCACAATATAACCGCATTCGTTTACAACTGCTGACTATGCCCTGTACCACAAGGGCGAGACACATCTGATGTATAACCATCAGTAAAAATGGATGTTAATAGGCGGAGTTTAATTTTAAAATATTTACAGATCCCGTAATTTGAAATCCTGCGTTATTCTCATTGTTGGTAATGAATATATTCCGCTGAGAACAAAAATCACATGAGATAGACTTCATATGATTCATACCAAAGGAAATATAAGAAAGTGCAGAGGAAAGGCACCGATAATAATAGACTAAGTATCCAAACAGGAACAGGTGCAGTGGAGAAAGTAAAATAAATTTGTCGCCTAGGAATAAAAATTGTAACCGAAGAGCACGGAAGCTTTAAAATGCTAATGTTCTGAATATCAGTCATTGATGTAAGACTCACCAAGAAATTCTTGCACATAACTGTGAAGAATCGTCGTTTGAATTTTGGTGATACCCGTTACAGGAAAAACTGAAGCGTTTTAAAAATGAAGATAAAGAAGAAAGTAAAAGATTATCCGGCCAAGAAAATGACAAAACTAGAATTTGCTGGGAACGATTGGTGGAAGTATGAGTTAGCAGAAGAGCTAACAAAAAGAAATTATAGGATGATCATATGAAAAAAGGGTTTTTTTCTTGCTCTTAGAGGGAACAACAAAAGGTTAGAGTCGAAATAACAGTGGATAGGACTGACTGAAAAAGAAGATTGTATTTAAATATCAAAAGGGTGATAAAAAATGAAATCGTCCAATTTGTCTGCTAATGAGGAAACAGAAAGCAGAGTGAAACAACAAGTAGCAACAAATGAAGAGCAAGAAACTAGAAGATTTTCTCTGTTCTCATTAGACTACGACAGGTAGTCCATAGTACGCTTATTGTACTAGTTTACAAGCCATTGATGATATCTTAGTGCAAAACATGTGTGTATTTCAGGAGGCTATTTCCTAAATGTTCTCCGCTTTGGGTAAGTTTTCACGGGTGCCTGTGTGTGAGGCGCAGTGTTTTGGTCGCATACTTGTGGCGGACGAGCAGCAAAGAGACGGGAGAACATGCCTAAGGCACGCCTACCTGCGAGTTGGACGAGAGGCACGCAGTTGTGGATGGAGATGACTTGAGAATGATATTTTAGAACAGAACAATATGGAATGAGTACATTTTTTAATTTATTTATTTTTGAACTGAAGCTTCTTTGGGCACTGAGGAATATCTTTTATAGCGTTACGCGTTAAGTGTGCATGCACCGCAACGTTCTGCTCATGCGCCTTTAACGTTCTGCACTGAACAACACTCTGATTCTAACAGTTACTATTGTCGCCGCTGTCACTTAACCTCATGTTAAAAAATCTTCTTCTTCTTCACCATCTTTTCCCAACATTTTGGGCTCTGCTGTTTCCGATGAGTTTCACTGCTCGATGTCATGATCAGATTTGAAACCCATGCACTCGCCAATGCCACACATATTACACCTACTGACAAGTAGTACTAAGTCTAAAGAGGTAAGTGTAGTATTGCCATCTGTCTGTGCAACGAGTAACTATGTTCAGTGTGCGATAAGTGTATGTTTTGTTTGTGAAATGTGTAGTTTATGAGGTGGACACTGGGCATCCGCCATGGTGGCAGCGGAATGCAGCCTAATAAGCGCAGTCATAAAGGACGGTATGCGAGGGCCTGTGCTCGTGCTAGGTCTCCGATGTAGTGTGCGGCGCTTACTGGCGGCTCCCATGTTAAACAGGGGATCATGTTAAATGTGAAACATATATTTATTTATAAACGTTTCTCGGGAAACAAACCGAGTAATATTATTATTGATGCACAATATTTCAGCGACATAAATACTCCGTCGCCATCTTCAGGTGCAGTTGTAAGTCTTGAAGCCTGCTTTGAAGTCAGTCTTGAAGTTTGCCTTGAAGTCAAGGCTGACTTCAAGGCAGACTTCAAGACTTACAATTGCACCTGAAGATGGTGACGGAGTTTAAGTCACCGAAATATTGTGCATCAATAATAATATTACTCGGTTTATTTCCCGAGAAACGTTTATAAATAAACAACGCTGAGAAAAATTGCATTCATTCATATATTTATTACTTCAATTGTCACAAAACTTTGATTACAGAAGTATACGATACAAATTCATCATACACAACGGAATGAGAATAATAATAATAGTAATAAATTGTAATATAAATTAATATTATTAATAATAAAACTCATCAAATTATCAATATATTATCTGCAGATATCAATATAATAAATTAGTTTTTTTCTGAATAAAAAGTTTATTTTGGTGATGCCTCTCGCAGCCTATTGATTGTAAAAACGGTTGTCAGATAATTTTCCAAGTTGCTCTCCGATATAAAAGCTCTAAACACAAAATGCAGAACAATACTCGTTACAATTTTCTCTATAACCTAGTGCTTTAATCTTTTAATAATTTTCGATTGTTTACGAGTACTTATAGACACGATAATAATGATGATTGAACATTATCCGAATCTCACACTGGGAATGGACGCACATGTAATGGAATGAGACTATTTCGGTATTCGCGGAAGCTATTTCGGTATTCGCGGAAGGAGTTTCTAAAAGCCTGTGTGGAAGGCCTGGTAGTGAATCAGGTCGCTGCTTGCTACTTTGGGCGAGTAATCCTCTTACTGCAAGTACCTCGCTCCTGCCTCGCTCTTGGCACGCACTTACTCCCCATCCCAGAGGGTATTTACACCGGCTCGGGCAAACTCCAAGTGGCCCTATGGTCAGGGGCTCCGCAGAAAATAGAACCGTTCCAATGATCAGCTAACTTCTCACGGTAATGCACCAAACAATTGAAAATGCTGCTGCACTTCCGTAGAAACTAAAATTTTGCAGTAAAATCAAATTAAAAAATCGTAAAACCCCATTGTAATGTTAGATTCTCGCATACCCAACATGCTACTACAACGGAAGTATGAAGCGCAGAGCAGAGTGCATGGATATAACAGAAATATTAGCAAAGCGGTTAAGCAGTAAAACAACTGAAAAAAAACCAGAGAGGGGTACAAGCTCAGCTACTGGAAATGATTTCTTTCATTCAGTTGTAAGTAGGAGATACTGATCATAACAACTAAGCAACAATAAGCGGCATTTGTCATATAAATATACATAAAAAAAGTTTGTAATGGTAATTGTAACTGTTATAATTGTCAGCAAATCCCAATATAATATTATAGAATTAATTAGACTATGAGTCAAAGTGTAATGGAATTATATGCCAAATTTCTTACATGAAAATGTTTCTTTTAAATTTCTTCAAACTATGTACTAAACAACTAACAACATTGATGTGTACGGCCTAATTTAATCACTAGATATGAGGCTGTATAAATCAAAGGTAAATAGAAAAAGTCCAAAAGTTCAAGGAATACAACGACGATTATTTCTCCCTAACACCATATTATTTTTATATGACTAAAAAATAAGTTTAAAAGAATATTTCTGTAGTATATTTCATAACTGTCAACAAAGTTTACAAGAACAATGCATTAATAGAAAGCTGTTACATTCTAAAGAATTTCCATCATGATGACTAAAAGTAGGTTAATTCAAGAATTTTTTCTTCCCGACAAATCCCAAGAAGTCACTTTCATGTAACAGCGGTTAGGTGATCACAAACATCAAATGGTTAGGCACTCCTATACGAATACAGATTTAGTTTCGTCAAAAATCAAGCTTTGAAGTGAAAGAAGGTGAAAGTTCAAACCGTATGCTTCACGTAATGAATTCTTGCTGTAAGTGATTTCGACTAAAAAAGCAGAGATCAACTTACTAGTTTCTGTGTGTTATTAGCTGACTATTATCACGGCACAAAATAACTATGAACTTCTATACGTACCAACGCAATACAAACCAATATTCGTTCCATGTTACTTGACGAAGTGCTGAATTATTAGATTACTGTCATAAACTAAATGTGATTATAGTAACTACTCAAATATTTAACGGAAGAGCTGCCCCATAGCGTCCGACTACGGCCCGAACGACGGGAGTTTGATCCCCGACGGAGGCGAACATTTTTGACGTGAAAACGTCTATTCGCTCGTTAAGTACAGAGATAGCCGGTCGAGCTTTCCTGTGTTACAAAATACCGTCAGATCTGAATCGCTAATAACTACGAGAGTAATGATGTGTTAACGAGTTCGTTGTGAAGCATTTGTTTTGCCTACGACGTCATCTAACTAGTGTGAGTGTATGGCGTTTGTTTGGAATTAGCGTTGTGTAAAATTATAAATTATCGTAAAGAGCTCGCGAAGCAATGCCAGGAGCCAGGGTGAATTAATAAAAAATTTCGTCGAAATAAAAGTAAAGATCTATATTAAATTGAAAATCACAAAAAAGACGTCGTTTCATACTCGGAATTATAGAAAACGCAAATTAGAAGAAAACTCGTATCAAAAGAAACCCAAGAAATGTAAGCCCAGGGTAGAACGAATTTTTACAAAATAATAAAATGAAGCGTACATGTTTTCATTAAAAGGAAAAAGTAGATAATATCACACTGTTTTGCTTAAAAGTACGTAGTACTAATTTAATGCTAAATCTAAGAAATTTTAATAAAAACAGAGTAAATTAGATTGATCCCCCGAAACTCCTTCGTGAATGTAGAGGCAGAGTGTCGAGTATTTATTTTTTCCTACGTGTATTTAAAGGTAGCTTCCCACGGCCCGTGATTTCGCGGGCCGCACCAGGTTGGGCCGAATAGTATGGATTATCACGCGTCTCAGGTGAGCCCGCTCCACCTCGTTCAACAGGCGCGCGGTTCATGTGACACTTTGCCTAGTGTCGCTTCAGCTACATTATAAAACGGCCGATCAGGCTTATAAATATTGCTTGCACCACTGCTTGTCTTCATACTCGTAGAAGCTTTATTTTACCATGTCATTTGTTATATGTTGACATTAAGTTGTCCCTTTTCTGCTTTACTTCTTTAATTGGGATGCTACATCCATTAAGTTACTTTTAATTCTATCCTACACGTTGTAACAATCGTTTCTATTTTTATTCTCTGTGGTATTCGTGTTCTATGTAGCTCGATCGTTTTCGTATGAATTCAAAAACTCGAAAATGACTTCATCTGACCACTCTGTATTAATTACGAACTAGTTGAAAACACGAGAACAAAGACGGAAATGAAGTGAAGTAACAAGTTTGCCCGCACGAAGGATTGTACAGCAGGAGAGGAAAGGGTGCGCTTCTCTGCTGCAAACGCTGTAAGTTACAATGCTTAGCCATGCGCGCCTTTGAAGTTACCGACTGGACACGGATCAAGGCGCGCCACCACGGGCCGCTACGGTCGGCTCTATACCCACGGCCCGTTGTACTAGCTGGGTCGGGCGGGCCCGCGAAATCACATGCCTTAGGAAGCCACTTAACAGATTTTGAAAGTGGGTAGATGACTGTAATGAGGATTTTTTTTCGTGTCGAGTAAATGAGAGTTAATATTCTATTATGATCCATTTAAGGCTTTCTTAATAGTTTTACTTCTCCATCTTAACATCATTAGTGGTATAGTGGTCTTATCCCCTATGGATTGCTGACAGATCTGTGATTTAATCCAAGTATTTGGCACACAATCTGGAGACTAGGAATCGTGAACCACCAGCCCTGCCACCATCCTTACCAGGTCCCAAATAATGAAATTTTGTTCACAACTGGGCTCGAACCAGCTCTAGACACCTTCAGAGCTTCTTCTCGATCTACAATAATGGTGGATAGTTGTGTGAGTAGCAAGAGATGGTACACAAAAAGGGTTACTATTGCTTACCGTTCACTACCCCCAACGCACAATAAACTGACCGTAATAACAGCATAATACCGCGTAAATACGGTTCAACTTAAACCTGATCCAGCTACTAGTGACAAAGAAAAAACTGTAATTTAAATGTTATTACATTCATCAGCCAGAACATTTATAACCCCCTACCTACTATCTATATAAATCCGTCCACGCTATAGCAGCGTCACCTGACGAGAAATGACTGCTAGTCAGACAGACGCACGGTGCATGTAATATCAGTGAGCGTGCTATCCGTGTTTGGGATGGTAAATTCGCGCGGTCTATCTATGTTTGATCGATGGCAGATTGTAATGGCTTGGAGGCTCGGCACGAGCATTTCGAAAACTGCATGACTTGTCGGGTATTCGGGGAGTGCTGTTGTAAGTGTCTTCAACAAGTGGCGAAACCACGTCCAAATGTCGAGGGGTTGGACAGCCACCCCTAATTACAGATGTCTGACGTCGTAGGCTGGGCAGACTGGTAAAACAAGACATATGGCGAACTGTGACGGAACTAACATCAGACTTTAATGACGGCCAGAGTACAAGTATTTCTGAAGAGACAGTGCACCCAACACTCCTAACGATGGGCCATGCTTGTACTGTACCAATGTTAACAACACGATATCGGCATCTATGACTGAAATGGCCACGTAACCATCGTCACTGGACGTTGGCGCAGTGGCAGAGCTGTGAATGGTTTGATGATGAATCCCGATATCTTCTTCATCATGACGATGGAAGGGTGAGAATCCGTCTTCTTCCAGGTAGACAGCTTCATGCCACCTCTACTACAGGACGGAGACAAGCTGGCGGCGGCTAAATTATACTCTGGGGAACATTCACGTAGGCATCGTTGGGTACAGTGAAGCTCGTGCAAGGCACCATGACGGCCAATAAGTATCGCACACTGGTTGCAGCCCACATACATCCTGTCATGACGACCATGTTTCCCAAGGGCAGTGGCATTTTTCAACAAGATAATGCGCCATGTCAAAAGGCCAGGAGTGTGGTGGAGTGTTTTGCGGAACACAGTGGCGAGTTACAGTTGATATGCTGGCCTCCCAACTCGCCAGATCTGAACCCGATCGAACTCATCTGGGATGTGATTGAACGTGGAGTCAGAGGTCATCATCCCCCTTCCCCGAAATTTAAGGGCATTAGCTGACTTGTGTGTGCAGATGTGGTGCCAACTCCCTCCAGTGACCTACCAAGGCCTCACTGCTGCCATGCCAAGACATGTCACCTCTGTTATTCGTGCCAAAGGCGGACATGCCGGCTATTAGGTAGGTGGTTATAATGTTCTGGCTGGTCAGAGTGTACGATATACGGGTAGCTGAAAAACGAAGAATATCGCAACCATCGAGTAACTTATATACAGCAAGGAGTAACACACATGAATATAAAATGTTTCTCCGAAACGTTAATGAACAACGCGAGATAACCATGTTGTTAAATAACAAATTAAACTAATTCAATATTTTATGCTTTTAGCAGGAGTCATGTTAATCAAATATTCCCCTTACTTTTTCAGGATTCACGCTGCTTTGATCGATACTTTACTTCCGACACCCAACCTAGGGCCTTCATCAACTTGAGACAATTTTATCAGGCAGCGAATTAAAATACCAATAATAAACTGCCCATGTAAACAGATTTATCATGAACTAAAAATAATTTTTTTACTACATCCAGGAAGCTGTTGCCAGCAATTACTGTTCAAATAAAAATTTGTGGCAGCTATGACTACCCGACAGTAAGAAACGAAATAATTAGTCGGAAGCTATAAAATATATCATCGCTAGACAAGTATAAGACTACGTTTTGTGGTCTATTATTACAGCGCGGGGAGTGATAATTGACGAAAAAAAAAACTGACCTGCGATTACTTCCGAAGCTGTCTCTTCAATTCTTATCACTTACTCGCAACAAATTCGAGATGAACGGCTTTTGTTAACAATATGTTCCTACACATGTGTGTGTCCTTTATGAGAAATTCCTGGTGTCTCCGTATGTTGTCCATTCAACGTCGAATTTGAAATGCAGAGAACAGAGATTTAGAAAGTTCGGTGCACATATTACTGACTGAATCTTCCACTTCAAATATTCCAAGAACAAGTACTGGCGCATGGATATTTCTTCCAGCTTTACAAATCGGTCCTCCCAGCGACAAACACATTACTAAATTTTAGTGACGTTGCCAATGAGCAGAAGTATTCAAATCAAGATTCCAGTTCAAATAGTGATGCTGCAACTGGTGGAATTTAATCATTATCGGATACCGAATTCGCTACACGCGAGTAACAAATGATTTGATGATTGTCTAAATGACTTCACCTTACTGAACTCCCCTCCTCACCCCCATCAAGTTAAAAACCGTTTTGTGATTTCAATATTTTGCATATGTTCTTATAAATGGAAAAACTTACATATGGACTAACTGAACAATTTAAATGACTGCATAAAAATTATCTTAATACTCTACACTTTCTGTGTCTCCGGTGTGCAAGGGGACACAGACTCATTACAGGAAATCCCTCACCCCGTCCACATTCCGTGACACAGTTCGCCGCCGACATGTGAACGGACGCGTTTGCGTGTACGTGACGTCCCCGCACGATCAAAGGCGGGCGAACTTCACGGCTGATGGGACGCGAGGCCCGCCCGGCGAGCGACCTGCAAATTGCCCGGACCATCAAACGACAGGGGAGAGACCCGTCTTTCCCGCACCAGTATTCCTGCTTGCACCACAGCTGAGAATGGTTTACAACACAAAATTTATTTATTCCACTTCTGGTAATTATCTACACTAGTAATATTAAAAATGCGAAAGTAACTCTGTCTCTCTGTTATATTTTCAATACTAAACCGAACTTTATGAAATTTGACAAGGAAATATTATGTATCATTAGGAAATATAAATGATACTGTTTTCAGTAAGTAACGTATTTTGTCATAGAATTTTAGAAATTACTTGAACTGTGATAGACAGATGGATAGCGTGTGTAAGTCTCTGTACTGTTATATCTGTTACTCCCAGTCAATTTGCGTATGATCTCTTCATTTACAGACACAACTCATTAAATAGTACAGATATCAATTTGCGCTGCTCTAGACTATTTTTTTGTGTGTGTGTGTGTGTTTATATGTATCTGGCTCACGGGTTTCCAATCCCCAAAGGCTACTTACCTTAGCAAACGACTGCAAAACATAAAATGTTGTATATTGACATAAGATGTCCCAGAAAGTGACATAATTTTAACCCATAATCAAAAATCTGTCGGAGGAACTGTGGTAGATAGTCTCCCAGAATTAACCCTTTGCCTCTATTTTAATTTTTTGCTATTTTTAAACATGTTGCAAATTGATTCTCTTCATAATACAGGTTCAATGGTAGAATAGTATGGTGATAGATTCCAGGTTATACTATCCCAACACCTTTCAGTAACCTATATCTTTCTATATCCAGTTCTAGCAAAAAAAAATCTAAGTCCTCGAGTACGAAGTCGCGGGTAACACCTAATTCTTCACAAAAAAGAAAGGCGAATGCATTAGAATCTAAAAGCTATATTACAATAACCCTCGCATAAAATTTCCGCAAAGGTAATTACTTTAATATATATAGACGAAGCCGCTGTTGCCAATACTACCCAATTATTAAATCTGATTTGAAGAAGTCGTTAGGTAATCGCAGGGTAAATTAAAAAATATACATATAACTATTCATATTAACTAAACAATTTTTATTTTTATTTTATTTTTTTGTAATAAGGCTGCGACCAATGACACTTTAAAAGAAACAAGTATTTTTTTTAAAATTTATTTATCTGTGTTGGCTTTCGGCCTGGTCGGCCATACTGCCAGGTTCTTTACATTTAATTTTACATTGGTTTATGTTTAATGTTTCAGTTAAATTACAATTTCTTATCCTTTATTTTACAAAGGTGCATAAGTCCCATGAGAGATGGGTTACAATTTCTTTATAAAATATATCACGTTATTGCCTTTTCAATTACACCGTGTGAGTCGTCGCCAAAAGCCCAGGGACCGCTTTTTGTATCTTTCCACCACAATTGAATATTCATGAAATAATTCCTGTGATTGCCTTATCTATTTGGATCCTTTGGTGTGAATAATGTTGCGTACTTGTATTTGTAACTATTCTCATTGGGTGTTGCTTTAGGGTGTATTTTCTAGATAATGTGGAGTATTTTTGAAAGGTTAGTGTATCTACTTAGTTTATGACTGTTGGTCTAGGATTGGCTGGTCCGCTTTGTCTTATATTTGAATATTTCCTTCTTTAAAAAAGGACATTATGGTTCTGTATATTGAGTGGTTGTTGGAAGAGAGCAGGATGGCTAAATTAGTTGGGAAGGGGATATTGCACCTTGTGAGTTCCTCCAGCATTTTGTTTTGGATGTTGGTGTATTTTTTGCAGGAGAATAACAGGTGGCTGATAACTTTGCTAACGTATTTTCAATTGTGCTTTGGAGAAAGTGGTTAGAGATTAGAGAAAAGCCCCTAGAGCTAAGGGAATACAACTAGAATAACACCAAAATAAGATCACTGTAGACTGCAGACGATATGGCATAACTGCAGGCACTTGAAAATGCTCTAGAACAAATCAAATAATTAGAGAATCAAGCAGCTAAAAAGCAGGATCGAAAATATCTTTCGAAAAAATATAATTTATGTCAAATATCACTGATGTGAAATCTTAAATAACAACATAATACCTAAAACAGATTGCTTTAAATATCTTAGAGAATGGATATCGTACAATCCAATAGAAAAGGTAGCAATAAGAAAATGATTAAAAAATGGAGGAAGCATTTCAGTTAGCAAGAAACATATATTTTTTTTATAAATGTTTCTCGGGAAACAAACCGAGTGATGTTGTTATTAATGCACAATATTTCGGTGACTTTATTCTCCGTCACCATCTTCAGGTGCAGTTGCAAGTCTTGAAGTCTGCCTTGAAGTCAGCCTTGATCGTGTTGTTTGTAAACTGGCATGGCAACGACAGATGTTGTAATGTTGCCTAGCAGCATCTCAGATGTCATTAGACGCCCGCGGAACACAAAAAGCAGAGCGTTGGTGATGAGCAGCCTCAATTACAGGAATCCATGCATCACTTATCTGGAATCCACAATCCCTGTTTACCAAATCAAACGCGAGGCGAATTTCAAATGCTTCTTTAATGACGCTGTCCCAGAAGCCTCTCGCATGTGTCAACACCTTAGTCGCTTCGGAATCGAAACCATGTTCGCCTGGGGCAAAAAGATAAATCAGCAGTGGCGGAACATAGTTTGACAGAAATAGGTTTAAAATTTAAAAAACTAACATAAGCGGTAAAGAAAATAAGACTACAATTATATAAATAACTAAAGATTAACCAAACAGATATGTTACTTTAAAACAGCTACAAATCCAGGAAATATAAAAAAAAAAAAAATACAAAATGCTGGAATCCACACAGATACAGTAAATGACAGAACATGTTTTAGAGAGTAAACTCAACAAGCCGGTTTTCATGAATGGAATGAATAAATCAATGTGTGGAATAAGCGATTACTGGTTGTGAGTGGAATAAAGTGTACACAGGAAGAAAAGGAAAGTCAATAGCAGAGAGTGAAAGAAATATGATCACGAAGAAAATTGAAAACAATTAGGTGTAAACATAGTTGATTTATCGTACCATCTATAAGGTGATTCGAGGAAAGAAGAAGAGAAGCAATTAAGGCCAGATGAAAACATGCAATTAATCTGAAATTACACTACACCGTGTCTCAGATAGTTTAAACAGATGTGTACCATAGCGAAGTTGTTGGTGGAAAAAAAAGAGACATTCAATTAGGAAGAACGTTAAAAGATAATGAATGTCACAACAGTGAAATGGTATGTCACAATTTCTTTAAAGAAATCTATAACGTTCTGCAAAACACGTGGAAATAACGATATTCATACAAAGAATATGTATTCATAAGAAGTCTGGAACAGAATAAAAAGAAAAATGAGAGGTTAAATAGATAAGAAGCTGGAAGCAGTACGTTTGCAGGGAATAAACTGTAGCATTGTGTGTGTGTGTAAATGTAAACATCAAAGACGAAAGCATATAATCACTTTAAATACTGAAAATAGTCTTAAAATGTAATTGTCTGCTCAAAGAAGCGATGCTCATTAAAAGAAGGAAATGACAATTTAAGCATGGTGTAGTAAAGTAAGTGAGACAATATGATAAGAGTAGTTGGAAACCTTGCATAAACAGTTAGTAAGTTCGTTATTCGCAGAAATACCTGTAGAGTTCGTTACCTTTTGAATAAAAAACTAAACCTTTATCAAATCAGGCATTGTCCGACCGTTACAGTGTCATAACTTCTGAAATCCTTCACTGCCATCATTTTTGATGGGCTCGAAGCTAATCCTTATATACAAAACAACGCACTGCGCGCAACTTGCGTCTGCGATACAGCAGTGCCATCTATTGGATTTAAGGATAGTTATATGACAAAAAAATAATAGATGTCGGTATATTGCTGTCAACTGCTTGTTAAAAATTGGGGAATCGCTCCTCAGTTTTTCATCAAATGAAGCAAAACATGTTTCATTCCAAAATAACAATAAAGAAACACTAGTAGCTACATTTATTCACATTTTTAACTCAACTTTCTTTCGCTGAGAATTCTGCTGTTCACACACATACTCTGCGTGTAGGAAATCCATCCATTGAGAGGCCACGATCTCTGTATTCGCTAGTCTATTGTTTAGTACCTGAATAACCAGCTGCGTAGAAGAAAGACATTCTCTGGTGATGCCGGTATAGAACACGTCGTACGCAGATGCGCGCGCATTCGCCAGCACACAATAAGCCGAACCCTCGCTGCTTGGTGAGTCCCCTGCTGTTATTGTCATTAGTGGAACTGGAAGCGAGATCCATCCAGAGGTATTTCTCCTGTCTGCTGCAGAAATAAAAGTAGTTTTTGATTACACAAGTATGTGACTTAATAACAGCATCAGACTGGGTTTAACTGCTCCGATTTTGCGTTCGAGGTACAGCATTTTCAAAAATCTTTGAAAAAGCAATGTACAGAAGGGTGTATGCACATCTACAAAAGAATGACCTACTCAGTAAAGTACAGTTTGGTTTTAGACAAGGCGTTTCAACAGATTCAGCAATTTTTGCTTTTGTAAACAACATACTGGAATCAATGTATAAAAAATTAAATTCCCTAGGTATATTCTGTGATCTTGCTAAGGCTTTTGACTGTGTTGATCATGAGATTCTACTAGGCAAATTAGACCACTATGGAGTTAGTGGTAAGCCAGGACTTTGGTTTAAATCATACCTGGAAAATAGAAAGGCTCGAGCACAACGCCAGGGTCCCAAGAAGTAAATGTGCTATCGGTCTGAAATTTACTACACACGTTCCTAAATGCATATTATTTCATAAAACGGTGCATATGAAGCCGACAAGCGTATGAAAAATGTATAAAGTTGTTTGAAATATGGGTAGCTCGTTAGAAGTAATCACGCAATAAATGCACGTTATTAGCTGTTAATATTTATTCCACGTGTTCTTAAGGCTTCATTATTGGATAAAAACTGCTTTCCACCTGCAAATTGCCTACACTTGATAAGAAGAAAATCATTAACATTTACAATTCATATGTGCGTGGCGACATATTGGATTTCAATGCTAAGATATATTGCATGGCAGCCTACCTTCCAGGGTAAAACATGGCGCTACCCTAACGGATGTTGGATACAGAGAATTTAAGTTAGTTTAAATTTTTGATTATAGCAGTTGCGGTTAGGTTGAAATGCAGCCTGGACCAATAATTAAAAGTAAGAAACACGCAGAAAAATATCAACATGTAATAACGTGGGCGGCAATAACATTTATTGCGTGATTACTTCTAACGAGCTACCCATATTTCAAACAACTTTATAAATTTTTCATACGCTTGACGGCTTCATTTGGACAAATAATTATAGAAACTTCAACTGTATCTGCAAAATCGTTTGTTGGCTAACCAACATCTAGACTACCAACATTACCAAAGGCAACAACATGATTAGATTCTGGCCAACGTATTTTTTAGTTTTCAATATTGACGTTGGCTCATGTAGCTGCGTCATCGTGATGGTATCAGTCTCCTTACAAGGGGTTAGCTGATTCAAGTTTTGATGGTAGAAGAAATTTTCATCATCAGGACTTGACCGGCAGGCTAAGAGATGTGGTGGTGTACAGTTATTATCATAAGGTTGTGTACCAGTGGCCTTGGTTGAATCGCAAACGTCTCCTCAATGCGTATGGAATAAAGGCATACGTCCGTCGGATGTGGAGCATAATATTGGCAGCCCTCCTTGCTGTACTTTGAAGAATATGCCTGAATCGGCCGATGCTGGGTTCACCACTCTCCCTTCCTTCATATATTCACAGCACAAGCAAAACACTACACTCAATATATATATACTACGCAGTAATCCACACAAAACTTAACACTTACATTCACTTCCAGCTGGGGAACGCAAGAAAAAAAAAAAAAAAAAAAAAAAACACATCTCAGTTAAATTTTCCATGAAAGCTGCCCCTCCAGGGTAATCTTGACGACCTGGTTTCGGTCGGATGTTACTTTTTATACATAAGTCCATATCTAGTCTTTATTTTATCTGTTTTTTTCACCACGAAAAAATCTTGTCTGTCGCTTAAGGTGGTTTTGAAGGAAATGAAGGTAAATTTACTTTTTGTTTACACGTACCATGAACCATTCAGATGGCAGCAAACGAACCCTGACGTGTTCGCGTGGATACAATTTGCAGGAACTTCACCTAAAAATTAAAAGTTACATTGTGAAGACAGTTAATAGAAAAAAAAGAGACGTTGGTGGACGAGAAATTGGATCTTGTAGCGTTTTAGAATGCGGGCCTCAGCGATCTTGCTGAAAGTGTGGGTATTGGAGGCCAAAATGGTATTTAAAAATCATTTTTGAATGTATCAATCACAATTTTAAGAATTGCTATAAAAATATCACCAAAGCAGGATACTAAGATGATAAAATGTCTTCCACCCAAATTGAAGCTAGAAATTTTTCTCAAGTTTCTTGCAACTGCCAACTGCTTCGGAACAATTGATGACCTTGTTCCTAGATGCACAATTTGCACCACTTTTTTATGATTTTAAAACTGAAATTAACTCACTAAAATATATGTTTCCGGTAGCTTCATGACTTCTACTGTCAAAACTGTGAGATTCAACTATTTAAACATGTTCTCCATAGCTCTGTCGACTGTTTTATTTTTATAACTTCCACAATTTTATTTTCCATTAACACTCGTGATTATGTTGATTATGTAGCTATATTAAAAATAAAGAAGTGTGTTACTTGTATTACCACATATGAACCATTCAATTCACTTCAAGATGGCAGCAAACGAACCCTTACGTGTTGATTTTAAAGCCATTTTGTGTTTAAAAATCAAATCTGAAACAACCAAGTGCGACTGATCCAGTAGGAGGTTTCGCTTCTATATTTTGATTGTTTACTCGCGTCACTCTTGATGATTTCTCCAAGTGAAACACCGAAAGCGAACGAAAAGTTGAACAACTTCTTTCATCTGTCATTTTGAATGATACACAGTTCACCTTCCTTTCTATGCGTGTAATTTATCCAGAGTGATTACAAAAAGTGAATCATGTAAATTCGCTTTTAAAGTCTCGATAACTTCGCTTTCCTCAATCGGCTGTTACCAAACTGCTATTTTAAGGTCTTCTATCGGGTTTGAAGACAGATAAGACTGGTTTTGGTTAGAGCAAGCTGTACCATATATTATCCCAGGACGTCCGTAGAAGAAATAGTCCTTCGGAGCTGAAATTTGGTGCATACTTTCCTTAGACGTTATTATTTGAGACAAAGTACACATCAGAGTAATGAAAGAGATGGAATAAAAGTAAACACGTTGGAAATGTTGGTGTTTCTACAACAGCTTCAAGATCTGTTGATATTAGGTGCACTTACCCTTTGGTTTTATTCGTGGGAGGTAGGGAGGCATTCCACACCCAAAAGTGAGGTAGGAAAGAAATATTGTAACATAAGATTTCCTGAATTAATCTTAAGTAAACATATCGGATTGTCTCCGAAGTTAATGGTGTAATTTATTAGGAACTCCGTACAAGATTCGTAATGTCGGGTGGTTATTTTAACAATGTTCTTTGTACAGGGTTCGCGTTAATGGAACCCATAAATTGGTTTGATCCATGAACGACTAGCATGTATACACTAATTATTTAAGATTACGAAAAAACGCTGTCCTCATAGCGCGCTGGGAAGAGGTTGGCTGCCATCGCAAAGCCGCATCTAGTTTCGCGTCATAGATATTTCATCATGGCTACTCCTAAAGATTAGTTCATGGTATGTTTCATGCGCCATTATTTCAACAGCACATATTTTTCGCCATTCTGTTTCACACTTACTCTTCAATAATACAGTGGAAGGATTGTTTGTAAGAAATTTCAGATCAAAATCGTAACTGTTGCTACGGACGGAAACGGGCTAATGTAACGTAACTTTTACAATTAAACATATAGTATTCAACGACTTTTGATGTGAAAGTGATATTTATTACTACTCTCCAAAAAAATATCTTTCATTCATAAATACTTGCATTTATTTATTTCTTCATTATTATATTAGATTACGATTCGGTGACTGATCACGGTACTGTGCAAAATATTCGTATGGCTCAGTTGGTATACATGAATTGTTCGCTTAAAGATATGACTGCAATGAAGACACCTATTTAGATAAACTTAAAAAACAAAACGTTATCTAAATATGAGATTTCATCCAAATCGTTAGAGCAGTTTCCGATATATATATACAAGAATTGCTCGTTTAAAGATATAAGATAATAAAAATTTATCAGTCAATTTAACTAACAATCTACGGTATACTTTATACATGTCCCTGTTACACCGAAACAAAAATTGCCCTGAACAGCACTTGTCAGGCGAAAGAAGTTTCAGTTCAAATTGCGTGTTGCACGTAATACCATGCACATTTTAATTTAAGAGTAGGCCTACTCAACATATTCACCGTTTACAAACTTTTTCACTAAATTTACGTCGTACGTAAGAAGATAGGTTAAAGTAGTCTACAAAGAAGTTATTGCAGTACTGCTCTAATTTATTTCCGGTAAACACAACTTGTATGTAGCGGAAATTTCACGATATTTGTCAACAAAGCGAAAGCAATTAAAAATGGAGTTGCAATGATTAATTCAAAACTTTATTTGGTGATACAAAACACAAATGGCCAACATTTTGCGGTCCTTTAAAGAATTTAATAAACTACCTCCCTCTCACCGCGAGTGGAGTGCTTTAAACACGACAGAGTTGATAGCAATGGTTATATAGCGCAGTCTCTTGAAAGTTAACTGCTATATATATTCTGATTAACGTAGTTCATGGCCCATTTCATAATCACCAAACCGATTTTTTAATACCGTTATTTGTTCCCATGCATAAATTACACGCAAAAGGAATATTTCCTCTTTATTCGGGGAGATATCTTAAATAATTTTTTGCTGTGTTTATTGTCTTTTAATTATTGTTTGATGTTTGTATTTATTTGCTTAAAAAAAATCAAATAGGTGTGGGCTGAGTGTTACAAAAAGTTCTCAGCTTTCTTTTTTTTTTTCTTTTTTTTTTATTTGATTGGTACATTACTAAATGTTATTGAATAAAATTCGGAATGTCGTTGGAAATTTAAATTTGATTGTTGGTCACCAAATCATAGTATCGTGTGCGGAATGATTCATTTCAAACAGTAATGTACAATAAATAGTGTAGAATAAATATGGAATACTGTAGGAAGCTTCACTTATTTCATTTGTAGCATCATTGTCCCTCTTCTTTCTATCTTTTTTACTCTGGTTACGTGGGTGATTCTTTCAATAGTAGTTTGTGCCTTTGACCGTTTGACGCAAAGACAGATTGATATACAGTTGGAACTACTTACATGCACGTTGAATAATGTCGCCAGTGAAATGAATTTCATGGTTTCACTCCCCATATGTAACACAAACAATGTCAAACTAGATTAATTGGCGCGGGAGTCCAGAATATTAGGGGTGAGGGACACAAAAGCTCAAAAAATAAAGCATGGAAAAATAGAAATGAAAGTGGGCTAGTATTAAGTCGAGTTCTGGAACTGAACCAAAGATGATTTTTATACCCTGTAGGCCTACATGATAGATAATCCAACAAAGCGTAAATTAAAAATAAATGGAACGCTTAGGCAATGTTAGTTCGCTTTCTGGAACTAAATCAAATACGATATTTGACATTCGGACCGTCATCTAGAATTTCATGTGAAATAAGTTGTGACATGTTACGATACCAAACTTCCGGTGTCATAAGTTTTACTGCAGGGTGTTATTCCGGTCTCGTCAGCAGCACAATCTAACAACCCCGCTAATTGTGCTACTAGAAAGTCAGTATCTACACACATATTACCCGTGTCGGTGGTACCAAAATCTTCACTTTACTTAAACTAAGATTGACTGTTATTTTCAAGAAGGTTATATTAACTTTTCCACTTTCAAAATACAATCTTTTTTTGTTTTTTGCTGTCATCAACCTCTCGACTGGTTTGATGGAATTCTCCATCCATCTCTATCATACGCTAACCTCTTCATCTCAACATACCCCTTACAATCCACGTCCACAATTATCGGCTTCATATATTCTAATTTCTGTATTCCTGCGCAGTTCTTACCTTCGATTGTTCCCTCCACTAACAAATTAACCAATCCCTCTTGTCTCAAAATATTGTCCACCATTCTATCTCTTCTTTCTGTTGGACTCTTCCACATACTTCTTTCCTCACTAATCATTTCCAAAAACGTTCATTTCGTACTTTATCTGTCCACATAATTTTCAAAATCCTTCTACAGCACCACATTTCAAATGCTTCAATTTTCCTTCTTTCTGATATTTCTCAAGTCCATGCTTCGCTACAATAAAGTGCTGTGCTCCACACTTAGAGTTTTAAAAAGTTCTCACTGAGTCTTAGATTAATATTTGAAACTAAAAGATTTTTCTTTTTCATGAAGGCTCTGTTTGCTAGTGCTTTTAACATCATTCATGCTTCGTCCATAAGTTATAATTTCCTAAGTAGCAAAATTCACTTACATCTTCTGTCACAGCCGATCCTGTTCTTATATTTAATCTATTGTTATTGTTATCGTTTCTGCTGCATTTCAACACTGTTGTCTTGCTTTGATTTAGTCCAAAATCTTATACTATCATATAACTGAAGTAAACATTGACTGCTAAGCAGAATATTTGATTCGCTCCTCACGCCGACCTGTGGAACCAGTATACCGTGAATAAAGTAAACGCTTAGGGCACTATTCTACCGCGAAAGATTTTCCAGTACATGGTATCCTTACTACAAAATCCCAGTGGAAGCCACGCGAGTTTTCTTAAGAAGCAAGCACGTTACCACTATGCTACGCTACCATTGCTTTCTATCGCTACGCATTACAAAGACATATAGATATTATGCGTTTGTCTTTCACAGTTCAGATAGTTTTCATAATTTAATGACAATATGTTCTTATCTATACAGAATATAGCATCCCATATCCATCCTAATGTCAAATAGCATCTCCTTGTCAAGTTTCATCACGATCGGAGTAGCCGTTTAGCCCAAGAAACGTAACAAACAGACAGACAGACACAGCTACTTTCGCATTTATAATATTAGTATAGATTCTATGTCGGAACACGAGCCTCATAAAACCAATTACGAGTATCTTGATTTCGAGTTTAAAACACTTTCGCGGACGTCATTCTGCAAAGTTTGTTTCTCTCAGAACCTCTTGGCACTCAGTCTAAATCGTTTTACAGCCCTCGGTGTCAATTGTTTTTGTTTTTTAACACACACACACAGGCGACACAAAAAGTGGAAATTTCCCACCCTCACGCATTATAAAACAGCTTTCTTTAACGTTCGGGTATTACAACATAGAGGGCTTCGGTGGCTTAGTTTTCCTGAATTCCCAATAAAAGGGCATAAATGCAGTTACCTCATTTATTCGAAGATATCTAAAGTCACGAGTAGTACACAGTTATATATGTTAAGATCAGTAGAGTACTGAACTCTATTTGCACGAGTCTCTTTTCAAAAATAATAGCAATAACGGGAGCAGCTGAACAGTATGTTGGAGGCTTGAAAATCTCTCGTGCATGCGGTCGGGTCAGTTGATCGTAGATGAACGAATTTTCGACGGTGTAACGTGCCAAAATCCTCAGGTCGCGCCCTGGACTGCGCTCCTCACGCCGACCAGCGGATGCTACATGAAGATGATGGCACGTTACACCGTCGAAAATTCGTTCATCTACGATCAACTGACCCGGCCGAATGCCCGAGAGATTTCCAAGCATCAAATTCGCCTTGAAAACTTACGTTAACATATCAGTATGGTGGAGCTTTAAAACCGGGGGCCTAACTGTTGAATCGTCTTAGCGATCAAAGAAAGACTAACTTCCGAGTGAAGGTCACTATAGTGTTACAGGCCAAAATCGAAGTAATAAGTCATTGTTGCTTACTGATACGTGAGGCTACATCGCCACTTAGAAACTCTGCGTGTAGGGAAAGAGGTACCAGTTGGTGCTAATTGTGGTCTGCGGTTGGGCGTGCACTGAAGGACGGCGAAGATCGAGGGAACCCTCCTGCCGTAGAAGTGAGGCGACATAAAACAGTGTTCCCCAGGGAGAGCCGGAATTAGTTCCCTGGCGGCAGTAACGGCCGCGGGACATGAAGGGAAGGAGAAAGTAATATGGCCCCATAGCAGCTCCCCGTGCGGCCTCCCATTCGGACCAACGAAAATTTAGTTTCCAGCAGTGGGGGAGCCGCGAGAAATGAGGACGAAGTGCGCACAAGCGAGGAAGCAATAGGCAGCGCCCAGGGAAATAATGCGGAAGGGTAAAACTCACTTCGTTGATGTTACTTCGGAATAGAAACGAAAAGACAGCCTTAATGACTGAGAGAGTACTCCTACGGAATGTTCAGTATTCCTCCTCTGAGAGTAGGTAAGTAATTTGGTAGTCATACAGTATATACTGCCCTGTACGGAAAGTTATTCATTTCGGCCATTGTAGGCGATGCTAACGGCAAACTGCAAAAAGGATAATTTATCGAAAATTTGTTGATCATCACTCTCTACAGATAAAATAGACGAGACATCTAAATTTGCCATTACGACTTAGAATAAACAGCAACCACATTTATAGTTTAGGCAAGAACCTCTCGTATAGAAAGCAGTGTATGGATGGAAAAGGAAGATTTGAAGTGTAGAGAATTACCTTGAAAAACTTAAAATAATCAAAAAAGGATTTTATAACTGTACGTTATTCTCTTGTGTACCGTAGCAAAACATGTCATAGTTTTGCTGACAAACGCTATCACAGTGATTGAAATTTTGACACCTAAATAATTATTTAACGACAGTCTGATTAACATTGTTCGGCCAGGAACTGATTTTCGCAATTAATAACCCGCTACAGATTAATATAACATGCAAATGAAGCATGAAGCAATAGCTAAATTAAATTAAAATCGTGCTTGAAGATTGAATTACGGTGCCTTTGTCTTGGAAACAATTATTACTGCAATAATGTCAGGTGGGCAGGCAGTACATCAAGTTGCAGTTATTGTTTCGACGAAGTATGCTGATAAATTTTACAGCTAAAAAAAAGTAATTAGAGCAGTCATGGATTACAAAACATAAGTTTGACTAGTACTTTTGTCATAAAGCATGGCTGTGACCAATGAAAGGCATCACTTTCTTGGGAAACACAGCTGATCATCTCTTAAGTCTCTTTCGTTTCGCGAATGCGGTCCATATCACATATGCCATCGATTCGTGTCTAACCAATAGTTCTCTTGTAGGTCTCTCTTACTCATAGCTTCCTCGGCTTCTTCCTTCCATATCCTTTTTAAGTCTTCTTCTCTTTCTTCGATTTGGGGGATTGTAATTTAATATTCTTTTCGACCATCTCTTTTCTTCCATACTTATTACGTATCCATGTCGATATAGATTCTGCAGCTCATCTTCATAACTTGCTTTATATTTGTCGAGTCTCTTGTTTTTTTTATTATTTCTTATATACTCTCAAAATAAATGTTAGAATCATGGAATAAAAATGTCAAGCTCTAAGTTTCGGAAGCTTGCAAAAAGAATCAATATTAGGAATATGAGTAATCTAGCTTCACTTAATTCTAAAGAATGGAGGAGCGGAGTTACAGACAGCCATTTGCGGAGTGAATAATTGTATTTAATTGAAACATATATGTAAGCTCGAAAACATTGGAACACGATACGTATAGTAAGTTAAATTAGCTGGATCCGTTGTAGAACTGGTTAGAATAACTTTAATACCCATTATACATTGGAACACGATACGTATAGTAAGTTAAATTAGCTGGATCCGTTGTAGAACTGGTTAGAATAACTTTAATACCCATTATAGCTATCTATTCATTCTCCTCAACCCGAAAGTTTTTGGTTTTGCTTTTCTGTTTAATTTCTTTTAATATAGGGTATTACGCCTCATCGATGTCATTAAGGATGGGAGGGATTAAAACCAACGAACAGGAAAGAATTCCGTTACAGCCTTTTGAAGGAACCATCCCAGCAATCGCCTAGAGTGATTTCTAGAGACTTGTAAATCCGAAATCTGGATGACCGGACTAGGATTTGAACCCGCGTCCAGAATGCTAGAGCCAAAGGTTAGAGGGTGGGTTATCAGTTGGAAAGTGAAGTGGTTTCCCGTTGCCTACCCCAGTTTGAAGGTGTTGCTGAATGTTGTGTATGTGATTGTGACTTGTGTATGTGTTTAGCGTAATGTTTTTTGTGAGATGAATGGCATTTGAAAGAAGGCAGATGGTGAAATCCATTCAGCCACACTATTGTCGAAAACTCCAAGCGAACCTCTAGTTCAAAGTCCCCATCTGACTTAGGAATCACTATCAGCAGAGTCATATGCCCTCACTCCATACAAACACTGCGTATAGGTTTGGAATATAACCCTGGTACACAATCTGTGAATTACGAGACCATCACATCAGTATCTCGACTGGTTTAATGCGGCTCTCCTATTTTGTGCTAACCTCTTCATCGAAACATGCGTCCTCAATTACCTGCTTTATATAATATTCTAATCTGTATTCCTCAACCGCTCTTACTTTCAGTTTTTCACTCCACTAACAAATTAACCAAACCCGCATGTCTCTTTCTTTAACACTCTTTCACAAACTTCTTTCTTTGCCCATCATTTTGAGAACAAGTTCATTTCGTACTTTATCTGTCCACTAAATTTTCAGAATCTTTCTATAGCCCACATTCCAAAAGCTTTAAATTGTCTTCCTTCCGGTATTCATGGAGTCCGTACTTCGCTACCATCCATGAAGAGCGGTTTGGTAAGGATAAGATTTGTTAACACATTCAAGGTTAATACCAGTGTAGAGTTGTGTGAATTCAAGAAAACTGTAACAACCGAACATCGTCGGAAACCATTACCCATAAAAATTAGTCGGGATAGGGTCAATCACGTTCGTTGGACCCCAAAAAATTGTTGTTAACATTTTTTATGGTTCTAACATCTAAATTCTATGTACCCAAGAAAACCTTTTCATCTCAACTAGTTACAGATATCTTCTGAAGATTATGATGCTTCATTTCATTACGTTCGCTACGTTATATCACACCTGAACCAAATCAACTGGTTAAGAGAAATTAGGAATATTGGCTATCAATTTATGTATTCAGTATCTCTGACAGTTAAAGTATTTATCACACAAGAAAGCCTCTATATGTCACGTGTGTAAATGTGTTTACGTTTGCTGAACCTGGTGGATGATTGATTAACTTCCAGCAGCACTAGTAGTCAGGAGCTTGCTGGTTCGTTCCTAGGTCAACCCATCTCGATTTTATGGTACTCGGTATTTTCCTCTTACGGCCGTAGTGAGCTCATGGTCAATAAAGCCGTAAATCCCTGTTGGTAAAAAATTCTTGTGAATTAATAATGATGTAAATGAAAGTAGAGGAACTTCAGATTTTTAGTTCTGGAGTCTTACATCATCTCCGTATCTTGTTTCTTTTAGATATCCGTTCTCAGCCAATGTAGCGTAACAAATGGGAGGTTGTTTCGTTAATATATATAAAATAGCAAGCTTTTTGATACAGGTTCTTAAATAATTACAGAGATTTCCATAATTCTGCAATATAACTTCTTAGGATTGAGGTATCAGAACTCTTATTTATTCTGTTGTGCGACTCGTCCTTAATCCTATGACACAAGAATGAAAATAAATTCGTATTAATAGAAATTTTCCTATTTCAACCCAGCAGAATTCTAAGTAGTAACAAAATAAAATGCAGCAATTGGTAGAAGCAGTGGCGCCATTAGTTTTAGCCGTGTATAACGTCGCTGTAAATAAGAATTACAGTAGATGGTAAGCCCGGACGTTATTAAAGCCGCAGGCAGGAAACTGGTTAACCGACGCCTACGGTGTAAATTACTGCAGCTACACGATCATATCCGGGACCGTGAGAACCGACAAATATCGACCGTACTTGCAAAACTGTATAAATCTTGTAAGCTCGTCAAAAAGGACGTGTTGAACGGAGTGTTACGGTTAGTCAATTCTTCGCAGTTGTTAAAAGTAAACAAAATTGTTATAAAATAACAATCAATACAATTCCTCATGCCATACACTGTAGCAAATAGGTTCTATTGTCATCTTGGTCCTGACTGCATTTCAACTTACCCACAAAATCAGCTAATATTGACGCTAGAAGATCAAAGTTTCAAACACGTATTAATACATTTACTGTATCACATGTTACTGACATCGCAACATTAGGATGTTCTAACCTTTCTTCTTCTCTTCGATTTCGGCAATCTAAGGACCACGAAAAGTAATCTTGTGTATTCATTTCCATGTCTCTTTTCCTGACTTCCAATAGTTCTTCATTCTTTCAATGTGCTGTTTCCTCCTTTCTTGGGTCCTCTTCTCCTTGAATCCCTTGAAATCTTGGACCACTCATCTGTAAGTAACTCTATCTTGTATTATATCTTCTGTTATTCCGATGTCTACAGTGTCTTTCTTTACTGCTTGGATCCACTGGTTGCATTTCTTACTTCATAAACGTGGTTGAAAATTCCTGTTGTAAGTCTGCCGTTATCTGACGTTTCATAAAGGAAATGAATTGTGTTTTATAAACCTGGTTACATTTTAAGTAAGCCTTAATGGTTAACAAAAATTTTGATTTTATTTCCTAATGAAAAACTGATTGAAATTCTAGTTTAACATTTAACGCCACTAAACATAAATCATATTGCCCTTTTTTGTAGAACCACTATGATTTCGATTTTCCATAGTGCTTTCGAGGAAAGCAGTGGTCATTTTATCGTATATATGTGGTGGATGATTTCATTCCTTCATGTAGGAAAAAAAGCGGAGTTGGTAGTATTATAGGCACTACAGCAGTATTAGATGCAGTCATAGAGGTGCGAAAGAAAACAAAATATTTTCTTAAAGTGAATAAATTTGTTCCAAATATAACAAAACTAGCTGTTACCCGCGACGCGGATGGACTTAGAATTTTATTGCTAGAATTCGACAGAGAAAGCTTTAAACTACATTACAGGTTTCCCACAAACTGCGACAGAATCAAATCCCGAACGACAACACATCATTACAGATTTACACACACTGTCCGTATGTCCATCACCGTTCGGTTATTTTTCTAAATTTCATGACAAAATATGTTATTTATGCCGAAAACAGTGTGATATGTACTTCCTACTTATACATAGTACTTCTTTATCAAATTTCATCAAAATCGATTTAGACGTTTAGTAATGAAATTATAACAGAGTTACTGTCACATTTATAATATTAGTGTAGATGAATGAATCTTATAATTTGAATTATGTGAGTTGCAAAGAGATCTGGGTAATGATACGACAAATATCACTTTCGGAGACACTCGCTTGTACCAAATTTCTCAAAGATAGCTTTCTCCTCGATGTCGTCTAAGGTGGATTGTATATTATTGCGTGCACCGCATTTGTAGAATACACGATTGCTGGCTCTCTCGTCACACCCCACCCTCATTCTTTCCGCTGACCTGTTTATACTGGGCTTGGTTACTATTCTCTCAAGCCCGCTCACATTGCTTCTGGCGCATCTTACTGTAGTTTTGGGGCTTCGCTACTCGCTTTGTGTTGATTTTTCACAATTTTCCATTACTTATAACTTATGTGGCAATAAATTATACTTTTTGTGCTCACTGCACTTTAAAAAACTCGGCAATTTATGTACGTACGTATAAAAGTGACACGTCTATCTCATTCCGTTACCGAGCTATTTATTCCGTCAGAGACTGAGCTTTTCGTTCTCATCGTCCGATTAATCAAGCACGCAAATGCTACCTGGAGCGAAGCAGCTATGGTTCGCCACATCGTCACACGGTTCACAATGATAAGTCATAATGAAAACAATCGAACGTAATTTTTTTACATCTCTTAACTTTGGCGAGATATGTACTGGAACCATTTTAAAGACGCATTCTCTTGAAAATACAACAGTTTGACATTCTCATTTCAGTTTCAGATTTATCTGTTGAAATATTGACATTTTTTCCCGAGCATCTAAATTCAATAAAGACTTACCATAATAAGAATCTTTGAAGTAAGACGAGATATATGTGAATTACATTTTTCTATTTTAAGCGTAGGCGACTGTGAAGCTAGGAATATACTTAAAGAATATAAAAATATTCCTTTATCTACTATTAATATAAATAAGCGTATGGCTTCAGTGACCAAGTTCCAGTGGAGTTAATGAATGAGCTGTATGTTGGCTCAGTGGTTAAGGTGTCTGACTGGAGATCGAAAGATGCCCGATCCGAATCCCTGTCTCGGTTGGGATTTTCAGAGTCCTTTAATGCTACCTGCACCTGTGGCACAGTTATCTGTGTAATGTGAAGTATTCCACGACGCTTGCGTGGTTCAAATTGCTTCTTAAACTGTATTTTCCATGTATGGGGTAGGATTGCTGGGTTTGGTCAGCAGCCACGACAAAAGGCGTATTGCCCGACGAATCGAAAAACTGTCACTTGGCGGCCGAAAAATACTTCGGCATATCCCGGCCAATAATGCCATAATTTGAATTTTTTTGTTAATGAATAACTGCAACAATTTTATATTTGTTTAATGCCGTAAGCCTTTCACCTATCATCAAGGCACATATACGCGTCAGAATCAAAGTCGGATTACTGACGTCAGTCATTTGACCCTACTCGAAGCGAATAATTAATTTGTAATACATTTTTTATTTTACGTTTCTCTGGTGACTTTCTTTGTAACTAGTTGGAATCGCTCGTCTCTTTGAAGTATTGTAAGTGAACAGAATTTTTGCAATTAGATGAAACAACAAGCTGATGGTGGAGAGAGATGCGGGTAGTCATCCAAAGTAACATATACAGTAGATGTTTGGGTCCGTTGTCCAGCGGTGGTTTTTGGAGAGTGGAGTAGCTGAATCTATGGACTGACGAATTAAAAATTACCGTTCATTTCCGTCTTCGCTTTCTATAGCTTGTAAAAGAAGTTTGAGCTTAGTCCGTATAGTTTCTTCTGTTGTAGCAGTTGTCCCTTCTTTGTATCCTGACTGCCACGGCAAATGTTGTGGCCGGAGAAGAAACATCGACGCCGTTTGCGGCGGGGGCGGGTGATATCGTCGAGTTGGAGGCGTCGGGAGAGGAAGATACGTCCACGGCGGCCGCCGCCACGCCAGTCCCTAACAACCCGGCCGTCGACCAGCGCTGGCTCATCGACGCTCTACGCGACGTCGCTTACTACTTGCGCCAGCACAAGTTCAACGAGTTCGACAGGCGATTCTTCGAGAGCGACAAGGACGCTCCCAAAGTGAGTGAGCAGTACGTGTTGTATTGATTCTGGCTGTCTGGATGGACCCCCGTTCTGCCCTGGAAGAAGACCACAGAATGAGGGTCGAAACGTCGGCTACAAGAAATATGACGCGGTGCCACCCGGACAGCCAAAAATCAACTGCCCCTGGCCGCGGAAGCCTACGATTACACGTATTGTATTGTTATGAAAAAACTGAAGTTTAGAAATACAAAGTTATTAAAAAAAGGTGCAGATTTTGTATAATAATATCTCACAAACTATAAAAGATACAAATACGTACCACAAATCACTGCATAGAGGAAGATTAAAAGTTTGTAGCCCCAGCCTATTAGTTCCTTTCGCTGTCGCAAACGGCGTTGTTGTCTTTTTACGTTAAAATGGCGGCGCCACCGATATTTTTCCCTTTGAATATACACCCATCTTCTACGAATTTCCTATGCCAACCGTAAATCTGCTTAAGACGTGGTGACAATTTATTGAACTTAAGACGGAATGCACGCTGTACATCAACAATGGGTTCACTTTTTGCGTTCTCCTTTTCCGTTGGCGGTAGCGACTCAACTAATAGGCGGGGGTTACAAACCTTGAACCTTCACCTATCCAGTGATGTGTGGCATGTATTCGTATCTTTTATAGTTTGTGACAAATAAACATGCAAACTCTGCTCATTCTTTTTGAATGAACCTCTATATGTGTTTTTCTGAGACATTGCGGCGTTTCACATTTCATCACAATTAATTTCTTCTATGTACATTATAATTCCGCAATCCATCTGTTGTCGGTGACAGGAAGTGGCACGAGACATGAAAAACATCTTATTGAAATCTTATGTTCCTGCTCGCGTGAAGTACGTAAGTCGGTAGTTGTATTATATCATTGCGCAAAGAGGAAAATCGTACAAGTTAAATAAGTCTATGCTGAATGAACGCGTTCAGTTTGCGACGTTGCACCACGTTATCGCCATCTTATAAACTCGTGGGACCATCACGTGGACTGCGGGAGCGAATAATATATCATGTACGACATCCTTCTGAAAAGGATATCCTACACATTGCTTCACTACTCCAGGTGTACCCTACTAACTTCCTATTTTCGTTATAGTTTTCGAGAATTCCCATTACGAAAATAACTCTGCACCAGTCTCTCCTGTTTCATCCCAAGTACTTCGTATTATTCCCCTTTTTATGCTTAGATTTACTTTTACATTCATTGCACGATAACGAATTGCATCATGGTGACGTTGGGCACATTTACTGCTTTATTTCGCTGCATGCAATACTATCATAAAACAAAGTCAGTTATGGTAATCTCTCCGAGTACATTTCAGAGTAAGAAGTCGTACTACTACACTTTCCTGTGGGAATCCTCAGTGTATTCGACATACTCCGTATGCTTCGCAAACCACCGTGCCCTCCCACACTGCCAGACCTAAGCAGGGTCGCTTGCGTAGAAATGACAGCTCACGTGGCTATATGTTGTGTTTACCCAACCTTTATCCTAACAGAGCTCGGTCGACAGGTTTCTCACGTCACAGAAATTGGCAGTTCACATAGCAGAGTGACAGTTGTGTCGCTTCACGCCAGTGATTGGCAGAAGCAGATGATGTCTAAGGGGGCATCCATTAATTACGTGAGCACAAACACGGGAGGATACGACGAAATATCACCAAGGGAGGTGGGGGTCCACAGAAAATTCACGTCATCGTTTCAATATTCAAGAATAGTAGTGCTAAAAAGGAAAAAAGGTCTCCAGATCTAACCAATGCTCACCATTGCTCACCAAGGGGGAGGAGAGAGTCTAGATTTGAAAAAACTGCTCACTTAATTAATGGACGCCCCTTAACGTTGGGATCTGGTGTTGTTCCACCTAAAACAATAGTTGTTCATACTCCAAACGTTGAGCTTCTAATAGACAGTATCACAGGTTCACGTTACTTTATCTTATGTATCTCACAATGAAACATAGGATATCTGTATGTATTTCGATCTTCATTTTTCCAGTAGGTAGACCATTTCAAAAAGTGTATTTTGCATTTCCTTCTTTGAATTCATATTTTAACAATTTATTCAGTCTTTGCACAGTAAGAAAACATATTCCAACTTTAATTGAAATCATTTTATATTATAAACCTCGAACTATTGACTATATATTGAAAAATTAAAATTATTTGAACATCACTTTTTCACAGGGATTCTATGGGAGCTTTCCTATGCCACCACTGAAAATTTTCACTGGGAAGTTCAGAGATACTGCGAATTTGACTTTGAAGATTGTGTGAAATACATCCAAGAGGTAAGATTATATCCTAATATCTCTGTTGCGATTTTGTTTCATGTAGATTCTCAGAAACTGAATTGGATTTTACTTTCCTTGTTACTTTTATTTTGAGTTCAAATTCGCTTTAAATTGCTGCTGATCCAAGTAATTCGTCCTTCCATATCCCAATGTTTTGGAGCGTAAAGTCTTGTAGTATGAACCGTATTTGTTTAATTCCCCTAGCTATCAGAAGTGTCCACAGGCACAACCTCCATAACGGATCCCCGTCTTACAGCCCGCCGATCATAGGTACCTGCACAAGTTCTATCCTGGCAGGCTGTGCCACCTTGACCACTTGTCTCAGGTCACTCTTTACAGTATAATTCGCATTTCTGTCAAAGCTATTTTTTCTCACCTATCACTACCTTTTTCTGCCTAGTGAACCCTATAGTGATTCTATTTCGCTATTACCTGAAAAAGCGCTGCACTAGATTTGAAACTACTTGTCTGTCTCTAGCTGATCCTGCAGATCTGGATCTACATCTCTCTCATAGCTATTACCTAGAAGCAGAACTTATTACTTGTATTTTATATGATACTTTTCTTCCCCGTTGAGGTCCTCAACTTATAAGAATTAATTGTGAGTTTCGTTTCAAATCCATTTCGGATTTGACTCAAAATATGGGGGCGTAGACTTCAAGGGATATACTGTGAAGCAGTGCTCAAATGCTCTTTGGTAGCATTCTCAAAAAGATATACACCCAAAGTTCTCAAAGATTTGATTCACGATTACTTGTATATAGGTGATGTTCGTATAGTGGTTTCGTGGTTACGGATTGATAGTTGGGCGGCCGAAATTTGAATCTCCGTGCAGGCTAATTTATTTTCCGAACGAGGTCGTAGTTCTTAATTCCAGAATTTAACTTACGATTTATATTTTAATAATTAATACTTTATGTATCTTATTTTCTGCCTTGATGAACTCTATTCACTTTTTCAAAGGTAACCGGAATTTTCTTCAATGAAAGGGGGAACGCTAATTACTTTCAGAACTTACGTTGCTCCAAATGTTTCGTAGCCAGAAAGTTATAGTTTTTGCTTGAATTATAATGTTTACAAGAACTAATCTTCGATTTAATACCATTTATCGAGCGCAACGCATATGCAAATCACATCCTGTTAGAATACTGCACAACAAGTCACAAGAAACACATAAGTTTTTAATGTAATCGATCTCCGCATGAGTTGCGGGAAAGAAGACTTCAGCTTCCCCCTTTATATCCATTGCAAATAATCCTTTCACCACTTGATGGTAGAGTCATCACATTTTTCTTTTATGCTCATAATGCAATTTACATATGTTTCGTGGAGTAGTTGAAATTTACAATGCAAGCCATGTTGCGATACTACTGTTACTGGATTTCTGCCCTTTTGACAGGGGGTCATATCTTGCGGAGCCTGTCAATTTTACATCTTCCAGATCCCTGTGTGTATTAAGTCTCATGTTTTGGAGAATTTTCGACGGACTTCTTAGATGGGAGGGTGAAACATGGTACAGGACTAACGGCCATTAAGTATCCACGATAGTTCCTGTTATTAGTCTCGCCCTCGTGATGTTTTCAACTGCACGTCAACTGTGGAGCTGCTTGTTCATAACGTTAGTAATATTCAACAGAAGAGTAGTCGCAGCCGCACATAGCTTTTGGCTGGTAATGTTTGTAGTTTTTAGCTAAGCAATACTTTTCACTGGGTGCTGCTTCAAAGCTACTGTTATCTGTAGGAGGTCAAATGGGATTGTATCGTACCGTCTTGTTTTGCGCTGTGCAGAAAGCGACCTCGGCTGACCTGCGGCGCGAGTTGGACACTTTGTCAGTGATGCGAGCCAAAAACTGGACGCTGGAGGACAACAGCGAGCAGGTAGAGGGCGCCGACGCGGAATGCCGTCGACTGCGCAGTAAGGACCTCCTCTCCTCACAGCCATTCGAGGATCATCTAGAAAGGTTCCAGTGGAGGGTCAGTCCCCGTCTGATACTTAAAATAAACACGTCTTACACGAAATCTAGCAAGCTAACAAGCGTTTTAAAGTATGGATACTTTATAGTTTGGGATCCACATTTTGGGTATCAAATAAAGGAGTTGGAGGCCGTGCAAAAGAGTGCATCTAGATATGTTTGTGTAAATTATTGCAGGACCCAGTCTTTAACTGATATGAGTTGGGAGTTGTTGGAAGACATTAGGAGGGTGAAGAGAGTGTTGGGAGTATACAAGATGTATGTTAGTGATTGGGCTTGGACGGATATTGGTCAAAGAATATTTTTTTTTCTCTGCTTAACGCCTCTTAACAGCAAGGTCTTTAGAGACGGGAAAGGATGGGGGCAAGGAATGGGAAGGAACTCGGCCATGGCCTTTTGAAGGAAGCATCCCGGCATTTGCCTGGAGTGATTTGGGAAACCATGGAAAACCCAAATCTGGATGCCCGGACGGGGATTCGAACCGCCATCCTCCCGAATGCGAGGCCAGAACGCTAACCGTTACACCACCACGCTCGGTCAAAAAATGATGAGTAGTGCATTGAAAGGAAAAGATGACCATGATCACAAGCTGCCACTCGATTTCATCCATAAGGGAGTGGGAAAATTTTCTTGTTTGAATATAGGTGTCACGGATTGGAATGAATTACCAAAAGGAACTGAAGGAATTTAAAATTAAGATTCGTAAATGTTAAAAGTAGATGGTTGTAGAATTTCATACTCAAAATATATAAGATGATAATAAAAATAAAAAAGGGGTAATTAGATATGTAGGGAAATTTCCACCGAAGCATGCGCTTCATCGCAATTAGATTAAACTTTAAATCTTCGTCTGTATCTTTATTTGGAGGTAAGGTTTTTAATAAGTTATCTCTGGAGTAAGCCCCAGGACTCACTCTAAGTTCTATGACTATGTGTACCATACTCTTAGCTACTACTCACACAGTTACACAGAAAATAAACTAATAAATTATTCTGCCGATTTCTGCTTAGTTTACATTTTTATCATCTCACAAAAGTTAAAAGGTAGAATTACAAGATAGTCAAATAATAATAATAAAAAAAAGTCAATCATATCTTTAGGCAAAACATTTGGAGACAAGATGTGAAATTGATCATTATCACTGTGCTGTCACATTGACTAAAGTGATTTCTGAATCCAGTTTTAATTTGGACACGCATTTTGATCTTGTACGTATTGATTACGAGACCTGGTATCTGCTACGAGCGATAAAGCGAAATTGATTAATAACTGAGAGGCAACTGAGCACGATGAAAATTAGGAATGAAACATGGCTAAATGTGTGAAATGATTACTCAATGAGAGCAAGAGATAACACATGGCCGTTGTGTTGGTGTCACCTATCTTTACAAATAGTGAACCTTAAGAACGGAGGTTTTACAACCATTGTTCTCACTGACTTAGAGATGGCTTTTTCATACTGAAGGTTTACAACGCCTTCAGAAAGAGACTATTTGTCATTTTTAGTTTACCTCACCTCTTCCCTGTCCTAGCTTAATTTGTATCACACGAAACACAAGCGCTAATTTTTTCTCAAAGCATCTCATCTTTAAGATCTATTAATACATCGAAAAGTATGGCTTTTATTTCGTCTTTTATATTAAATTACTAAGTGAGCTGTTTTACTAATAAAAAAGGTTATTACAATATTTTAGTTATTTTTTATTACTTTCTTTACTCTAACGAGTGTCCTCGTCGCACGGTGTTATGATACCCCGAGTCCGGGATGGCAAACCGTGGCCAGCCGCAGTGGTGTGCAGGATGTGATACACACGATGACGATGTGGTCTCTCAGGAGGATACGCTGACAGACAAGCTGCCCGCGACGAAGGGTTTTTCAATCTATATAGCGCCTGCAGTTGGTTAACTCTGTGTTAATATGTTATTTAGTTACAACTCGCTGTGGTGGTAGCAAATTATGTAAGGCTTGTTGCATGTCTTAAATTTAACCATTAATTCTTTTAACTTAAGTAAGCCAGTTCTGTCCAATTGGTTTAGTATCAGCTACGAAAGATGGTCATTGCTGCAAACACCAGAAAAGAAACAATGACCCTCGTCGAGATTATTAGAAGTAGCAGTGGTATGGGGACAAGAACGGGAAGGAATTCGGTCATGGAATTTTGAGTGACCAACCTCGGCATTACCCTGTGGTGATTCCAGCACCGTGGAAAACTGAAAACTGGACGGCTGGAAGGTGACTTGAATCTGAGCACTATCGCTCACCCACCGGGTTCAGTAGCAATAAACAGTGAACTTTAATACCTCCTTTTCCAATCCTTTTACAGCTTACACGTTTCGAGTTTTGTTAAATATTTTTAAATGTTTCCTTCTCAAGTGGAGTTGTAAATTAATTGCACATGAACGGACAACAGAATGTATATGTTACCCAGACACCCCTATATTCCTACGCCAATAAGCAGATACAAGTACACAGGCACTACAACAAACAATTTTAATTGAAGAAATTAAATTTTTTTGTTGGATTACTATGTTAAACGCAACTTTGTCCTAATCCTACGCTGATAAATTGTTGAACATCTTTTGTGTGGATGTCAGCGCTATCTGTTAGTAACGTTCATTCAGTGATTCCCAGTTATCATAACGGTAAATACACGTACGAGAGCGCTATTTTTCAATTTTTCATTTTGTATACCATCCATTAACTGTTTATATATCGCGCTGATTATTTCTGTTCTTAATTAAGTTATTAACGGTGTGAGATAAACATTAATACATCATACTTGTCATCGAAGCAAGTACCAGACACAGTTTAATTTCCAAAACCACAGCTTTGTCCATTGCTACAGCTGTATAATTGTGCACTGCAGGCTAGCGCTAGCTACTACATGTGCTGGTACACGATGCGAGGTCGTCCAGAGCTGGCTACGCTAGGAGATCCCTGTGACAACTGGGCGAGCTGCCTCGACCCCGACGCCGCTCAAGACCCCAGAGCAAAGGACACTACGCCATTCGCATGCGCTCTCTACTCTTTCTGTCCAGGTAACACGGATACCGAAACTGAATTCCCTGTGCCCCTAATGATTGGTTTTAAATCGTCACGTATTCCTCTCTTGTGACTTAAACCTAATTCCACAGTTCCATACTCCGTTCACTCTCAACTGACAGCCCAAGGTCATGTTCACCTTGTTACGCTCCTCACCTCACCACCCCCTCCATTTGCCTACCCCTCTGAACAGACCTCAGTGTCTAAGTTCACTGATCAGCCAGAATATTATGACCACCTACCTAATAGCCGGTATATCCGTCTTTGGTACGAATAACAGCGGCGACGCGTCTTGGCATGGAAGCAGTGATGCCTTGGTAGGTCGCTGGAGGGAGATGGCACTTCATCTGCACACACAAGTCAGCTAATTCCCGTAAATTCCGGGAAAGGGGAGCGATGAGCTCTGACGCCACGTTCAATCACATCCCAGATGTGTTCGATCTGGCGAGTTGTGGGGCCAGAACATCAATTGCAACTCGCCATTGTGTTACAGCGGCCACTCTGTCACACTCCTAGCCTTGTGTCGTGGAGCATTATCTTGTTGAAAAATGCCACTGCCGTTGGGAAACATGGTCGTCATGATGGGGTGTACGTGGTCTGCAACCAGTGTACGATACTTATTGGCCTTTATGGTGCCTTAAACAAGCTCCATTGGACCCATGGATACCCACGTGACTTGACAGCAAATCACAGATTCCAGGTGAAAATCTATACGCTGTATAGGACCGACAGGCAGAATAAACCAGAGGGTCGGACGGTAATACTAATACGAAATCGCCTTGCACACAGAGCAATTGATTTACCTCCGCTCGAGCGTGTAGAAGCCACGGCTGTTGAGATCGGAATAAATGGGCAGGAAATTAGATTTATAGCATTGTATCATCCGCCAGGTCGTAAAATACCGGAACCCGACCTGGCAGCACTGAGTACAGCCGACAGAATAATCCTCGGGGGTGACGTTAACGCCAAATCACTGACTTGGGGCTGCCGCGCTGCAAACTCAAGCGGCCGAGCCCTTCAAAATTTTGTTTCAAAGAACCCCGAGGTGACTGCAGTGGCACCTGACAAACCCTCGCACACTCCCAGGGACTCCAGACTCTGGCCTGATACCTGGTATAGTCTGGTCTGTTGCATCCATTGTATTTAATGACCTCGATTCTGACCACAACCCAGTGGTATTATATATTGATGCAGCCGCGTGCCGAACAGAGAGTAAGAATTTCTCGCTAATTACTAACTGGCAAAAGTATCAAGATTTAGTAAACCACCACATCACAGGCCAGCCAGAACTGGAAACTAAGAGACAAGTCGAGAGACCCGTAGACCAGTTCGTAAATATTATTAGAGAATCCGCGAAGAAAACTACGGTGAAAATAACTCATGACCCAGGCAGAAAATACCTCCCATCCCATATTTCACAGTAAATAGATTTGAAAAAACTCCATAGGAAACGCTGGAAACAATATAGAGACCCAGCAGACAGAAGAGCCACATATAGATTGGCAAACCAAACCAAATGGTACGCAACTTGTTGGGAGGACACTCTTAGTCGAGCGGACCGAAATCCCGACCTCTTCTGGAAAATAGTAAAAGCTAGAAAAGAACCGTCCCACACAGGGGTATTTGACACAAAAAGTCGATCAAAATTATTTCTACGTAATTTGGTTTTTTGTTTCGTTTCTTTTGTGTATTAAAACTTATAACTGTGAAGTAGGAGTAATAATAAAGAACACGTACTGTGTTCATGCACGTTATAATATATTAAGCGAATATTTACAAAATATCTAAACAATAATCATATATGTACATTAAAATATCATTCTGACGAACCGTCCCATCCTTCGTCGTCGGAACCTTCACCTTATGGCTCGTTCTCTTCTTGAGTACTCGGGCCCCATTAAGGTAATATTTTAGAATTTTCTGGATTGAATGATTTAGATGTTTTGGGGATTTTGTGCCTGATGAAGCTCAAATACGGATCCTAAGTTAATGAAAGCCTATTAATGACATCTGTGTTACACTACACCCAACTAAGTTTTCTGGAGTGCCTCTCCCTAAATCGTCGAAAATATTTGTTTCTAGCTTCTGCTGCTGCTTCTGACAGATTGCCTACAGGCAAAAGTGCATACTCTATTATAAGTGGGCCCTCGATCAATACTTCTTGTATAGGTAACATTGGATGCCACGAGTACAGTTCAATGTACAGTACATTTTAAATTTTTCTTGGCAGTGGGGATTAATTTTTTTTTAATATCTATCTTGTGCCCACTATATATCATTCAGATAATAGTATAAAACCTGTCAATCAATTTTTTGTTAATACCTATTATCTCTGCGGACATCATTTGCTAAAATGGGTCAAATCATCGAAAGATTTTATAGGCCAATCCACATTGGTCGGATTGGATTTTATGGGAATTTCGATAGATCTTTTGAACCAATCATGCTATTTACTTAAAAATACACTCTCAATTCTCTTAGCAGCGTGCCATTTTCTTTTAATTTCCAATTTAAGCCTTGAAAACCTTTGTTCGAACTGTTGCCTTTGCTCGACCGTGAATGTCGGTTGATTTAAAATATTTTCCTCGACTAATTGCAACTTTTACACGAAATAATTTCCTTTCTCGTGTTTAATCATATCATAAATAACTTTTCGGGTCATGAGCATGATACCAGAAGAGCCCATAACAAAGAAAATCTTACATGAAAAAAATGTGACCGAAAAAAGTAAGTTTGATTCATTGTAAATAATCTAGAATATTTTCGAATAAGTAGACGTTTGGCACTTTTTGGCACCCAATTTTCAATGGAACACCAAGATAGTACACTAAACTAATACCATATAAGAAATCAGACTCGGGAAAGGTCCGGAAACATAACAAAATCACTCTTTAATACTTTTCGTAATAAAAAAATCAGTACAAAATGAGTCAGCTTACAAAACTGTACAGAAATAAAGTTGTGCGATACCTTTGGATGAATGTTACTATTATTTCAATTCTAGGCACCTGGATGAACAAAATCCATGATTAAAATCACCACTACTCACTTAACATCACTCACAAATTAAAATGGTACAACTTATAATTTTCTCGTATTTGCTTCGGATCAGTACGTGGATCTTGGAATGTGCTCAGAAGATGACTGTTCACGGGATGGGGAATGAAGCTTACCTAAAAAACATAGCTGATTGTTATTCTATAGACATTTGCCTCGAGTCAGGTAGTACGGGTTCTTTGAATTTGCTAAAAAAAAATTTTGACTTTTGATCGGCTTTTTGTGTCAAATACCCCTGTGTGCGTCGCCTGTCATCAAACCCACTACAAGGACCAAATGGTTTTGCATACACAGCACGGAAAAAAGCCGAAATAATGGTAAACTCTTTAGAACGACAGTTTCACACACATGTCATCGATGACGAGGATAGTAAAATCCACGAAACAAGAGTAGCTATAGAAGTGCCCCTCATTTTGCGAGAAAAGTCCCGTAACCTTTTAGCCCAGTCAATAAAGGTTTTGTGTCGGAACTCTTTCTGGTAAAGCTGATTTTTTCAAGGGTGATAGACCTTGATGAGAGGATTATTTTCTGAAAAGTCCCCGAAAATTCCAAGTTTAAAAATGTAGAGTTTTACGCAATTGCATACAACTTTTTAACCAAACGTTTGTTAAGGTTATATTACTTACAGTTTTATTCCCTGATAAATATTCTACAACTTTTATAATAACATAATTTATGATAAGTGCAGCAGTTTTCCCGTAAATTAACGAAATGTTGTAAAAAAACAATATTTTTTTGCCACCTATCTACGTTTTTTCAAAACCATACTTTTATTCTTCGCCAAATGAAAAAATGCTTCCAATAAAAGTTGTAGCATATATATTCCTGAGTACATCGGTGTATAAACATATACAGTTATGTGTATTACTCTACTAGTAACATAGAAAACAGTAGCTAGGTTTTGAGCGCGAGAGCGCTCGGGAGTCGGCGGGCGTAGGCGAAAGGCGCCTTATCCTCATATGCCTATTCAATTAGTTAATACTGTAATTATAACATCTATTTTTAACACTTATACTCGTACTAGCCCATAGTGTGTCGACCTTTAATTTGTAATTTAGTAAATATTTGTGTATAATCAAAATAACATTAGAGTGATATGAGAAGTAAAATTTGTTTTTCTGATTGTAACATATTTGAATTAAAGATTTTAATTTTATTCATAATTAATTGTTGTACACATTTGTATGCCAGTTTTGGTTCGGGGGATTTAACCTAGCCTTGTTATATCAGGTCATTCCATTATCCACCACCTATGGACCCGCCGTGTCCCGGACTGGCTAAACCGGCAGCTGTATTAAATTACTTGTGTTTTAAAACAGCATCACGGACCTCCCACCCACCACAGATATTATATACACCGATTTAATATTTACAAGTCATGATTATTGTAACTCATAAAACTTATTTTATGTTTAGAAGCATGTCTCTTTGATAACGGTTACGTATTAATCTGTATGAGGAAATTCATCTTCTTCTTCTGAATACAGGTGTGAATTTAGGCAAGATAAGCCACTACAGTATTCACACATTGCAGTGCAACTCAGGTTCACTTTTCTACATCCACAGTATTGTCCGCATCCTCGTTTACAAGAACATGACACTAAGTACAGCAGTTCGTTTGGAGCAAATGGCTTCGAGGTAGGAATTGGTTTCAATGTTCTTTTGGTACCTCTCATTTCTTTCACGTTTTCAATTTTCCAACCCCAGTTTGTAGCATCAAGAGTATTACCTAACCATTTTTGAACTTGCAAAAATACTCTCAGCGAATGTTCACGATAATGCCTCAGACGTTGGAGGTAATGTTGCTAGATGAAAATTTGATCTAAGGGAACTTTTCTTTGTTATTGTCAAGAACTTGTAGTAACGGGCTTCATTCAGATTTGAATATTTCTCTAACCCATAAAAACATAAAACAAATTTCTCACCAGCAATCAAAAGGTCCTCTCTTGTTGTAGAATCATCCAAAAACTTCCTCGCTGTATTCTGCATTTCAGGTTTCAATCTGAGCAATTCTATCGCTTTTAATTTGCCCATTCCATACATGCTGGATGTGGTATCACATCCGGTCATAGCGTGACAAAACAGAAGTAACTGACGTTGATCTCCAAACTTTTCTATGAGAGTGGCGATTCTGTAGTACACTGTTAATGGAACTGCACCCCCCTATCTCTTTACAGAAGTATATACAAGTACTTGCAGGAGCCAGTGCCGTAAGTAATACTATTAAGTCGGTATCGGTTCCAACGACAAATACCTTACAGTCACTTCTCTGCTGTTGAATTGCTGTCATAACAATGTGCACATCAGCATCATCTTCCGCTGTAACAACTTGTAGTCCTCGTTTTCTGAATTCAGATGCCAACGCTAGTACCAGTTTTCTCTTGTTACTAGTATTTCCTAAAAACTCCTCTTTTCCAGTAATACAAATTGTGTTTTCATCAAATACTCGTACTATGTCAGGTGAAGATCTTTTGGCTGCTCTTCTGTTTGGCTCTTCATTTTTCGTTGTTGGCTCGTCTGGATAACCATCAAATACTACAATTGAATTAGATCCATATTTATTTACAACATATGTACAGTAAGTTTCTAAGATGACGCCATAGGAACAATTTCTTGGCCACGCTACTTTGTGTAGAAGAAATCCCCCGTCCAAAACATAAGTTGCACCATTTTGGTCCGTTACGTCGATGACACCTTCTTCAAATACCTTCATCAGTGACGATTTTGTTCCTATTCGTAAGCATACATCATCAAACAAAGCAGGTGGTCGAGGAGCCAGTTCGAATTCCAACTAAGTCTTCAATTTTCCGGGACTGTCGCACACACACAAAATACAGTTAAAAAGTTGTTGGGAGTTCACACAAACTTCTTTTGATCGTACCAATGCTGACTTCTGCACTGCTTGAGACTTAACCATATCCTTCCTGTGAAGTTTAATATCATGGAAGTTAGTTCCCTTTATTTTGGCTATGGCTGAGAGACCGACATCATAAGCTTCGTCGCAGTTTATTGAGTCATCACACACGAATCCAGATATCAATGAAACTAATTCACCTGATAGTTTTGTAAAAGGATTGTGTGTTTGGAACCATGTTGTAAATGTTTGCAGGTCCGACAAATCTCTTTCTCGTCTAGATACGCGAAGTTCAACATGCTGCTCATTGTACTGAATTTATGTCCCAAAATAAGCTTCCACAGCATCATGAATTTTTAAGAAAAATTGTGTTCCGAGGACCCATTTCGATAGAGTGCTGTCGGTTATGCCTCGTCCATGAGTTAGGCCCCCAACGGATTTCATGGTACGCATCAAACCCTGTTCGATGCACATGTCAGTCCACGTCCCAGACCAGTATTTCCCCGTTCTTCTTACAGTGAAATGTTCTTTAAAGAGACCAAATTCTAGTGGAGATAGTGCTCTGATATACAGCGTCTCGAAATTGACAGGAAAACTTCAGCGAACTTTCTGGAGGTCATTGGTTCGCGTGAGGGGAGAAAAATATGTTAATGCGTGATACAGCCTGAAGTGATAATATTCATTGAGAAAAATGGACAGATAATTCCAGATTCGGATAACTTATCGTGAAAATACTGTTGTTTAAAATGTACGTTATACCTTTCTTCAAGTAAAAGTTCTTTTTTTATAGCGTGATTTCGATGTGTTAGTAAATTTGTTTCCCCTCGAGATACCAAGGTGGAACAGAATAGCAAATTGTCTTCTCGCCTTAATTTCTGGAAATTATAGCACCTTTATTCTTCCTCTTACACAACGGGCGCGGCCGGCTCACGCTGCCCGCCGACTCCCGGGCGCTCACGCGCTCAAAACCCAGCTACTGTTTTCTATGTTACTAGTAGAGTAATACACATAACTGTATATGTTTATACACCGATGTACTCAGGAATATATGAGCTACAACTTTCATTCGAAGTATTTTTTCATTTTGTGACGAATAAAAATATGGTTTTGCAAAAACGTAGATAGGTGGCAAAAAAATATTGTTTTTTTACAACATTTCGTTAATTTACGGGAAAACTGCTGCACATATCATAAATTATGTTATTATAAAAGTTGTAGAATATTTATCAGGGAATAAAACTGTAAGTAATATAACCTTAATAAACTTTTGGTTAAAAAGTTATATGCGATTGCGTAAAACTCTACATTTTAAACTTAAAGGGGGGTAGGGGGGGAAGCTCCATTGGAATTTTCGGGGACTTTTGAAAAAATGTCTCTCTAATAGTGATCTACTACTGGGAGAAAATTCAGCTTTACCAGAGAAAGTTCCGACATTCACTGTTTTTGGCCCTTTATTGACTGGGCTATTTCTGTCCTGTGGATCCTACTGTAGCGAGTTCGATCATTGGGAGACTAGGTAACAAAAAGTCCCCAGGCCCAGATGGTGTAAAAGCCACATACTTAAAAAAAAAAAAAACCTACCACAACCTGCAATAGTTTATCTCGCAGCAATATACAGGGCTAGTCAAAATGATCGCAGTGATTTCAGAAAATTACTACAGATATACAGGGCGTTCGCCGGAAAACGCTACCCTCCCAGTCTGTTGCCGTCGGCAACTTGCTCGGATAGTGGAGCCAGCAGTTTCCGCCACGCGGCACCGTCAATCACCGCACTGTTTAACACCTCCGCTGCCCCAACAGTGCAGTGCAGTGACCCTTACATTGTTAAGAACGGTTTCTTTGCATTGTAGATAGTTTGTGACTTCAGTCTCTTATTAATCAGTGTTGTGAATAAACTTTTCTTTGCGGTTTGGCTGGTTTGGGGCTTCATACTCTTATTAATCTGTACCGTGTTTGAGTGTGAGTAAAATTATGGTACGTTACAGTTTGCAACAAAGAATATTTCTCTACGATACATATGTGAAGAAGAAGTCGTTTAAAAAGTGTCGCAGTAAATTTCGTCACGAATTTCCTGGCGCTTTACTGCCAGCTAAATCAACAATTCTGCGTCTGGTTAAAAAAGTAAGAGAAACGGGTTCATTTTTTAACAAAAAGAGACTGTCGGTCAACCGTATTCTCACAGAGGAGAAAATTGACGATATCGCTTTTCGACTAGAACAGTCACCCAAAAAATCATTAAGTCAGTTAGGGCAGCGTGTGTCTCGAAATATGTTCAGAAGATGTGAAATGTGCATTACACAAGAGGGTCAACACTTCCAGCATCTTTTATAAGGTAAGCTAATGAATTACGTCACATTTAAATGCTTAGCACACAAGTTTATGAAGCGTAATTATTATGAAATAGTCCGCGGCCGACGGTCGAACAATGCCGGAAACTGAGCGCTCGCTCGCCGGGAGCAGTTTCTTCCTTGTAGCGCTAACAGTGGGTTGCGTTTCCCGGCGAACGCCCTGTATTATGTGACATATACTTACAAGATTACACAGATATATAAACAAGCTGTGAAAGTTTTTTTTTAGTATCTACAGATGTTCAATATGTGCACCTTTACTGACTCTGCACACATCAAGACCATAATCGAGTTCTTCCCATACCCGATGCAGCACGTCTCTGTCAATGAGAGCAAATGTATTTTTAAATGTACTGGTTAATTATAATAAATCTGTAGTAATTTCCTGAAATCTCTGCAATCATTTTGACTAACTCTGTTTAACGCATGCCTCAGACTATCCTTCTTCCCATCCTCTTGGAAATTCGCAAAAATAATCACCCTGCCTAAACCAAACAAAAGTCATCTCCTTCCCCAAAACCACAGACCCATCTCACTCCTCAACTTCCTCGGAAAACTCCTAGAACGAATTATAATGTCAACCTTCCAAAAATTCCTCGACGATAGTAACATCATCATCCCACAACAATTTGGCTTCCGTGCTCAGCACAGCACAATCCACCAAACCATCCGACTGATCGAACATATCTGCAGGGCGCGATCTATCACGCATAATACAGGCGCTGTTATACTTGACATTGAAAAAGCTTTTGACAGGTTTGGCATGATTGATGAATATTTAAACTATACTCATATGGCTGACCTGTCCACTAAGACTAAATTAAAAATCTACACCGCAATAATTAGGCTGGCCTTGCTAAATGGCTCAGAACTCTTCAGCATGGCTATAAAACCACAAAATAAAAAAAACTGAAGCTCATACAAAATAAATATCTAAGAATTATTACCTGCACCCCGCGGTACATGCCGAACACACAAATCCACTACAACTTAGGTATACAAAGGTTCACAGATTATATTAAGGACAAATCGACAAAATTCATTCAGCAAGCACATTCTTCGTCCCATCTAATAATCCAAGACTCAGAACAGAATTAATATCAACAACAATACAACCAACCAGTTGCAACACTTACCAGAAATTATAGGATCTGACAATAACACCATTCTAAAAGAAATAACACCAAGACTTCTATAAAATAATCAGCCCGAAACCCCCTGTTCCGTCATAAGTTAGAGAGCTACAATGCTCTGGCACTTAAAAAAAACTATATGGGCTCATACCCAACCATATGCCTGTCTGGTCTATACGGGAGAAATACGTGAAAAATCGTGTTTTTCTCGGCAATACTGTCTAAATTGATTATATAAATTAAAGAAAGAATTTAATGATAAATAAACTTTGATAGATATTTATTGTTTTTATCCTTAAGTTACTGAAACTGCTGCTTGACATCATTTGTTCCTTTTCTTGAACAGTTCCATTGAAAAGGAAAGAAAAAAGTTTACATTCCACCACTTCTATGTTGCACCTTGCCCTCAGATTGAATCATCAAATGTTGTTTTCAGTGTTGTGGCTCTCTAAAACATTTGCCGCCTTAGGACTCAGTTTTGCACAAAATTTCTGCTTTACAATTTACAGCTGGAGAAAAATCGCAAGAATCATTGAAGACACGCTCACAGAAACATCAGAAACACAGCTACAAATAACTGATGCGACAGATGCTTGTTTTTATAGCATAGTACACTTCTCCTACCTGACATGTTGCCAGACCCATGCTGCCCACTGCTGAAGCATGCCTCGACCCTGGAAGAGTGCTGGTCGGCCTCAGCGGGCAATCCGTGCACCGAGGAGGCGCCCGAGGAGAGTCCACAGTGTCAGCTCAACAGAGAACTCAACACCGACTTCAATGCCCTGGTTCTCAACAGACTGAATGTATCTTGTCAGTGCGCCCGCACCGGCTTCGTCTGGTATTCCCGCTTCGGTATATGTGTCGGTACAGTATGCATGTTCAGTAATTTATTTTCAAGAGTTTAAACGATGCAACTCTTGAGGCTCAATTGGTTAAGACATGCGGTTGGCGACTGGAAGGTTATCGGTTCGAATCCCGGTGTCATCTGAAAGGGTCTTAAAACAGATCTTCACCTCCGGCTAAGCTTTGCCTTGTTTGTGTGAAGTACTCTGGGACGCTCCGTGGTTCGGATTCCACATAAAACTGTAGGTCTCCTTTACCAGGTAGCTACGACAGAGGCGAACTGGTGGCCCAATTACCTTAGAAATTTCCATACGCATTTACGTTTTTAGAAATTTAAACGACGTGCGACTTAATCATCACATCATTTTATTCGTATTTTCATGCAAAACTACTCAGATTAAACTCTGTTAACATAGAAATTGAGGTATATGCTTCGCATGGACACCTTGATCTTTCATTAACTTATAGGATATGGAAGAGCCGTCAATTCTGTTTAAGTCTGCGTCTCAACTGTGAATAATCAAACTAAATTATGTAATGGAGGGAGCTCATGCCATATACATTTTTTGTTAACATTCTTTTAAGAAACAGGAAAACCACTGAAAGATTTTATTCAGGAAAGATGTCACCTAAGACCCGGACAACGTTCTTACTTCTGGAAGACACAATAGAAGTGGTGGATAAAAGAATCTCCTATAACCTGCCTTCTGACAGTGTTAATTATTCAATTCTCTTCGGTTCATAAGACTATTATAAAGTTAGTGACAAGTCAGGACATTAGTTTAAATCTTTATTTACATGCGCTGGTGTGCAAAACTTAAGGACGAGCCAGTAACATAACATATTAACTACTCGGTCATGGGCGCCGGGAGGGGGGTGCAAGGGGATGCACTTGTACCCCCCTGTTAAGAAATAAAATATACAGAAAAAGATTAAGAAACAAAAATTTTAGTATTAAATTCACTGTTTAAATAATAACTTAAGGCGCCTAGGTTGTTGTCCAAATTTGTTCAACACCTTGTCAGTAAATTTAGTATCCTTAGTTAATAAATAATAAGAGTTATATATAACGTATAAAAAAAACCAGATGCACCTCCCTTTTTTTAAAAAAAAACAAAAAAAAACTGCTTAACGTTTCTTAACAACGAGGTCTTTAGAGACGGGAAAGGATGGTGGGGGGGAAAGGAATGGGAAGAAATTCGGCCATGGCCTTTTGAAGGAAGCATCCCGGCATTTGCCTGGAGTGATTTGGGAAACCATGGAAAACCCAAATCTGGATGCCCGGACGGGGATTCGAACCGCCGTCCTCCCGAATGCGAGGCCAGAATGCTAACCGTTACACCACCACTCTCAGTTTAAAATAATCCTGCCGGCGCGCATGTACTAGGTGGAAACAACTGAAAGCTTGGAAACCAGTTGCTAGAGCTCTCCCACACGTGTATAGATAGCTGAGGTCGATGAGAGTATAACGCCAAATGCGTGTAGTCCCGTAACACGAGGCAGTTGAAGGAATGGGACCAGGCATTGTGCGTCAGTCAGCGAGCAGTTACGGTGCACTGTGTTGGTATTCTTCACTGCAACATGGCTAGGAGATGACATCTGGATGACTACAGACGTGGAAGGACGAAGTGTGAAGAGTGTAACCCGGGAGTGTGGTATTGCTCACTGTTTCATGTGCTTGAGGAGCTTTCTAAACCACAGGCACTGCTGGTCAACTACAGCAGGAAAACATCACATTACGCATCATGCAGGAAGAGACCCACGACTAACAGCGGATGCAATTGTAACCATATTTAAAATGACTGTAAGCCATGCAATTTCACGCTGCACAGTGATACAGTGCCCGAGGACATAACGTGTTCCGTTGACACCCGCCCATCGGGACTGGGCCGATGAGGAGCGGGGTTTCGTGATCTATTCAAATGGGAGCAGATTCAGTCTGAGTAGTGATTCTGGAAGAACCCTCACCTGGCGAGAGGGGGGAAACGTAATACATCCAGGAACGTTGTCAAACATGATCGTTTTGGTGGTCCAAGTGTCATGGTGTGCGGAGGCATAATGTTCCACAGGGTCTCGACTTCCAAACCTTTGAACTCGGTACACTCACCAGTCAATGTTATTGTCACATTGTTCCACATCTCCATGTGCGTCTTTCAGGGATGCATTCTGCCCTGTCTTCATTTTTATTTATGACAATTCGCGGCCGTATCGAAGGAGCTTTTGGACCTAGAGGACATTTCGCGAATGGACTGCCCTGCCTACACCCCCGACTTAAATCCTATCGAACACGTTTGGGATGCGTTGGGTAGACATATTCGTATTGCAGCACGTCCACTTTACCAGCGACCATCCAATAGTTGTTAACGGTGCTATTGGAAGAATGGAACATCCCACTACAAGAACTCGTTACCAATTTTGTAGATAGCATAGGAGCACGCAAAGCATGCATCGCTGCCGTGGTGATCACACACCCTTTTGAGAACCATGTCCCTCATTTTTGTAATGTTCAGGAGCAGGGCCGGCGCTAGGAATTTCGGGTCCAGGGTACTGCAGCCGCTGATTTGCCCCCCCCCCCCCCAATCAGTCTGCGGGCCCGGGTACATTTGACCCGCTAACCCCCCTCCCATAAGGCCCTGTTCAGGAGACCATCATGAGTCGCAGTGACCTCAGTGGAACTTATTGTGTCTATATGAAAATGTCATTTCCGTTCATCTCATCGCGTATTTCTTTCAGTTGCCTACTGTACCATATTGCATCAGTTCTTTCATTGTATAGTTCAAGTTTCATCAAGCTATGTTACTTAGTAGTCACAAAGTATGCAAAAGTTACTTTCGTCGTGAAGTTTTATGGTATATACTCTGCAATTCACAAAGTTGTGGATGGTAGAGGGTGCTTTGTACCAAAACTAATTTATACTCTATGCATTTCAATCCCAAATGATATGACAGATAAAATAACTCATATAAGCATCAGCGTGGCACCTTATTTTTCTAATCTTGTCGTTCCTGTCATCGCGACAGAAATAGGTTGCTGGACGAAGTATTTTATAGCAGTCGTAAGTGAAAGTGGGTGTACACATTTTTACCAGTAAGTTCATACGAAATCTGTCACATAATCCCAGCCCAATCTACTAATCCATTCTGTAATGTTTTCGTAAGGACTGTAGTATACACTCACGAATCGGGTTTCTCTTCTCTGTACTTTCTCCATATTGTCAATCAACCCCTTACGAAACGGATCCCAGACGGCACAACAGTCCAAATGTGGATGCACGAGAGTTTTGTACACTATCTCCTTTGTTTATTACATTTTTTCAAGATTCGACCTATGAATCGCAGCGTAGAATCAGGTCTGCCGACAACCGAATTAATGTGCAAGTGCCATTTCATGTTACTTTGTACGCCAAATACTTCACGGAATAGACGACATCAATAACTGATCTGTTTATTTTGTTTTTTCTAAATAAACTGATATGTTTTGTTAATTACGCACATTGCATTGCTCTTTTCACAATGTAGTGTAAGCTGACATTGGTCGCACCATGCTGAAATAACATCCAGATCACGCTGAATTTTTAAGCCATCGGCCGAATTTCTTACTTCCCTATAAATGACCGCATCACCAGCGAACAATCTCAAACTATTCAAGTTGTCTCCAAGACCGGTTACAAAAATTAAGAAAAGAAGTGGTCCTATTACACTTCCTTGAAGTATGCCTGATGTAACATCTAGATTCAAGAGGCTTCCCTTCAACGACGACATACTTCGACCAACCAGTTAGAAAATCCTTATCCGTTCATAAAACTGTTCGTATGTGCCGTACGCTCGAAGCTTCGCTTTAGGTTGTGAGGCACAGAGTCGAAGGCTTTCTGAAAAAAAAAAAAAAAAAAAAAAAAAAAAATGCATCACCTTGTGAACCTACATCAATAAATTTTATTACGTCACGTGTAAATCTGTCCAGCCGGATGGTGTTGTATTAACACGACGTTTCAACATCTAGCTTTGCTGTCTTCATCTGGTGTCAAGTCTCTTCTAGCTGTCGCAAGATGGCTGTCACCGCCTAGACTGCTTTATAATACCTGCACTATCTATTCATAAAGAATTCATTACGAATCCATCTCTAACACAACACGACGTTGGAAAATGAATGTGCTATCCCTATTTTTATCAGTGAATGAATTTTTTAATTCTGTGTTAAGTACGTCAGCTTTATCGCCGCTTTCGTTCATCCCGAATCTGTCATTCATACGACGGAGGTGGAAAAATATATATATTTAGATTTTAATTTTTTATCAAAAATAATTTTAAAATTAAAAAAATATATATTTTTTGATGCCAAAGTCTACAGTTTTTCATCAGTAAAGTCTATTTACATAGAATACTGCGTTATTGATTTATTTTTTTGCCTCATCTTTCAACAACAAAAAACATGGAATGATTTCACGAGTGAATTAAATTATTTACATAACTACAGAAGCGTCTAAAAAACAATCTTTGTAATATGAACTTTGCAGAGTTCGCAGCTCAACCATTCAGGCGTCAAGCGCAAGGCCTCTCAATCGCATATCTCCGTGTCCGCCACCGCTATAGTGGCCCAATCACAGTCCAGCTTGTAGGACCTACGATGATCCGATAAAGGATTCTTGATGGGCTGTGAAAGGCGTTACAGGACTACACGTAGGACGTGTTTGACTCCCAGACAACCAACACGGGTCTTTGCCGTCCAACAAACTGTGGCGTTATCATGATTGAGGAAAATCCCTACGAGGGTGCGATAAGGACACTGGTGTGCGGCGAGAAAGTATGAGTGGAAAGGACTACTTTGAACATTTTTGGACCCCTTCAAGTGTATGGGTGAGCGCATCCTACGGTACTTATACGCGGATGTCCTCTAAGTTGGACCTTGGGTAGCCCACTTTACTTTACATGCAAATTCAAAATTGTAAATTCGTCGCTTAGGTAATAACACTTTTCAGTTCATTGTTACTTTTATTGCAAGATCTTAATGAAACAGGTTGTTGTTAGTTAAGCGACGATGGGCAGAATCTCGTATAAAGAGATAATAATGATATATATTGCAATATAACAAAACATCCGCTATACATCCGCGATAGCATGCACTCAAAAACTGCTGTGAAAAATTATCATACTAACAGGTTTTTAAGTAATTGTCAGCTTATGAGTTGGTAATATAATTGATATTGCTAATAGGTGTGTGTATTGTTTCACATAAATAGCAACTAATATGATATAATATGTAGTCGCGAATTACAGTGAAACTTATCATGGTAACTGTTTGGTAAGAAAATAACTGGTTACTAGATGCTGGTAACAAGTGTATACACTGTTCCACATAATAAGTATTAATTAACTCGGGATTGTATGTGTAGATTACACGAGATATTGGTTATACTAATGGGTTGCAGCTAACTTGTCAATATATAATAATATTATCAATTATATAGTAATATTGACATTAAAAATAAGTGTATGTACTGTTCCACATCCCCGAGATTATTCTCACATGGGATCAAAGTGAACATATCTATCTATCTATTAAAAATTGCGGATTTGGAGGTAAGATTTCACACGAAAGTTCCGTACTTGTGGTTGCGGATATCCGTTACATCCTTACTTCTTTGTCCGAGATTCACTGACAGAACTTCTACTTTGTCAGTAGGTGGAGCCATTCTTCGGATGAAGTAATCAATGTTTCTTCTAACCGTAATGGGAACGCCATCGACCCTATGCGCCATTTTTTACTAAAAGGTATAATGATACACCCGTGTCTTAAGTTGATCCCATTTCATTTGCCTCCTGCATTACATTCCTACATTCTATAAATATTGAATTTCTTTCAAGTTGAGGCTAATATCTTGTTTTTAATGTACAATTGCTAGTACTTTAACTATAATGCTGATAATATCTTCTCTTGGATCCACGCTTTGGTTTGTTCTCCATTTAATGGCCATTGCGATTTTATGCTTTGGAAAGGCACACTAATTTGCATCATCTTTTGTTGCGGCGAGATAGCACTGAACCCTTGCTTCGATATTGTGGAAAGCCCCAGTGGTTGTGTTCGTATCTTGGAGATATATCTAACATGTTCCCAGTCGCCAACGTCTCCTTCTTGTGCTTCTGTCACTTTCTTTGATGGCTTTGTCACAATGCCCTCCTCCGCAGTTTACGCGCTTTTTAGACTTATTGAGGCAACCGCGCACATCTCTGCAATTTAAGATACCTTTCCTTTCCTTTGTAATTCTTGGACATGTGAACATATTTTTGATATTCATAACACTGTGTCAACGCGAACATCTTAAATTTTAGGTAAAATGTTTCAATGTGATCCGGCAGTGTTGACTGTCAAAGATTAATAAAACGGCCTGCATTCATGGATGAAATAAATATATAGAGAGGAAATACCGCTTATTCTGTGACGCCGCCTCTAAACACTCGGCTGATACTGCGCATGCGCAGTGGCAGCGGTGCAATAGTACCTATCCATACAATTGCCATTTGGAGACAGTATATCCCGAAAACTAAGCAAGATATCGAAACTTTTATTCTTTATTTTCGATATTTTTCGTCGTGTTACATAAGAATCCATCATCAAATTTGACTTTCTGCGAAATTTTTCTTCTGCATTTCAACTCACTTTTGAGACAGTATATCTCGAGAACTAGACAAGATATCGAAAATCTTTATTCTTTATTTTTTATGTCTCGTCTTTTTAAATAAGAATCCATCATCAAATTTGATTTTGCCCAATTGTTCCTTCTGAATTTCAACCAAAAACATCTCACATTTGAGACAGAATATCTCGAAAACTAAGCAGGATATCAAAAACCTTTATTCTTAAATTTTTATTTTTCTCATCGAGTTACATAATAATCCATCATCAGATTGCAGTGACACGTTTATCCTAGATTCCCTTTGAGGTTTTTGCTCATATTCCTGTGTCTGTATGGATAGGTAACATGACGGCCACGCCTCCCCACTCCTCTCCCCCCCGGTGACACTTCAATGCGTGGTGAAGGTCCCTTGCGTCGTCTCCATATATTTCTTTCCACCATACCTGCATTGACCTTTTTTCTGTCGTTGTCATCCGTCTGAATCTTCCTACTGAAATTTCTTACTTGGATTATCGGCACAGACATCATATTTGTCTTATTTCCTCCTCCGTTGGAAAAATTTGATGACGTTGAACTCTGTCGACCAGTATGTAAGTAACTAAATCCGGAGAACTGAAGAAGTTCCCATGTAACTGTTGACTGAACTGGTGTTTACGAAAAAGTGGCAATGAGTGGATACTCAATTTGTTTGCTTTTTAGGATTCTGTACTTTCTTAATACCCTTCCATCAGACTTTTACAGCTTGTAGATGTCGCGATCATTGGAGCTGGGAGAGGATGGGGGTCAAGGGATGGGAATCAATTTGGCCACAGGCATTTGACGGAACTGTCTCAATATTTACGTGAAGTGATTTCCAGAAATCATGGAAAACTGAAATCTAGATCGCCAGCCAGCAAATCCCATGCTTGAGCATTACCACTCACAAATATAGCTGGGTGCTGTGCTCTAGATGATTTCAAAGATTCATTGTGTTAAATGTAAATTCTATTTTTGTAGGAATCCATTTCATTCTCTTTAGCGAAGTAGGTATACAGTATTTGTTTAGTGCTATATTTTTGTCCTCCTCAACTAACAGTCAAAGATGTCCATTTGTTACTGACGATATTCCTCAAATACCATTATTTCTTTCTTATTGTGTTCACTTCTGTTCAGTAATTATTTTCGAAATCCAAAGTAACAAAAAATCATCAATTCATTATCAGCTTTATCTCATGTTGTGGTGATTTGGCACTTATTTGTCTCCCAGAGCAGTTTTTGCACTAATTTACATGCCATAAGTTGGTGAATTTCGTCTCAGGTATTTCTGTAAGATATACTATTTTCTGTATCTAAGCAACCACTTCTGCTTCCATGACTCAATATACAACCGGTTAAATCTCCATGTAGTGCAATGGGTCATATTAGTTTATCTCTTCTGCTCATACTTTAAGTTTCAAAAGTCTTATATTGCTGGTTGAAATTCTCCAAGTTTCCCCCCCCCCCTTGACTCATCACACTTGATTTCTTTTCCTCCAGATATAGATGAGTGTGCTGACAGAACTCACAACTGCACAAAGCACAAGGATTCTTGCATAAATCTACCAGGCTCATTTCAATGTGTCTGTGCCTGGGGCTATTTTTATAACAGTTCAGCAAAGGAATGTGTGCCCAGCAAGAACTTCATCATAGAGATGTCTGAAGGGGACACATCGGACTTACAGGCGCTCTTGGAGGTTTTGAAACCAAGTAAGTACTGCAATATATATATATAACCCCAAATTTGTTTTAGATTAACTCCAAATGAAAGCTTTATTGCTATACAACCTTATTACATTTGTTGTTCTAAGTAAATTGTCATATAATAACCTCTACAATGCAAGTATAAAAGTTTCTGCGCTTAATATATTTTCTTAAATGATTGAGACAGAAACTCAGCTTTTCATTTCAGCATATATATTTGAAAAAAATATCTTATTAATGATAAAAAATCAGGAAACACTTCTTTATTTCAGATTTTTTTTATGAATTTGATAAAAATGTTAGTTATAAGTTACGATATTTAAATTTTCACTGTTTTGTGTTGGTAATGTTTTTGAATAGGGAGTTTAATTTTTCCAAAATATAAAGAGCAAAATGGCAAAGATGTTTCACAAAAATGGAAATTTTTCAGTAGTAAGAATACCTTATTTAATTTTCAGAATACATATTTAATTTCGTCTATCTTTTGCTGTGAACTTTAAACAATGTTGTAATTACCTTTCTAACAAATTTATGGGATATCTAGGTCATTTGAGAAAAATGCACAGTAAAACATTGTCTACAGCTTTCTGGATGGTCTAGTATATGATTCTGTTCATCAGAGAACACAACCAAGAAATGTGGCATTAATTAATAGGTGAATAACAAAGGAAGGAAGCAAATATTTGGACAGGGGCAGAATTAAATTGAATGAAAACCTTAAAATGGATAATAATGTAGCCATACAGACCAGTAGGGCTTAACATTTGCTTGAGTACTTCTGCATGTACAGTCATTGTTAATAATGTGCTCTACTACCCTCAGCCACTGAAACACTAAAAGGTTAAAGAAATACAAGAAAAAAATTTGTGGCATCATTTATGAAATGAGTGTAGCAAAAAGTATTAAGTTCTGTAATTATGGAAAATAAGTTGCACTAAAATTTAAGTTTGAAATTAGTAGAGGGAAATAGTATGTGGGAAAATGAAAGGGGGAAAATGGATGTGTAGGGAAGATGCTACTGGAGCAAGTGCTCAATCGCAATTAAATTAAATTTATCACTTCACTGGCAGCCTGTAACCTCAAAAAGACACAATTCTCACCACATCATAACTGGAAGTGGGCACCCTTACAGATTTAAGTGACAACTCAGGAAGTACCCCACTTCCTCCCTCTATTTAGGTATAGGCCATGCCCAGTGAAATGCCATCAACCAATGGCTTTCACAGGCATGACCACCAAGACTGAACTAATGCCTTTCCCAAGCAGCACCTCAGTCTCCATGTTAAACTGTGGCTGATCATGGAGATTCAACAACTGCGCAAGTTGCATCCTGGTAAGCCCTTGACCACATTTCTCAGGTCCACTGTCTATACTATAACTAATATTTTATCAATACTATGGGCCAGTACCTCCCACCATCACTACTCTACTCTATCCTTCTTAGTGAAACACCTACAAACTGGTCCATTATTTTCTATTACCTGCCCTAATGTTGCAGTAGGTTTGAGAAGACTTGTGGTCTGGTAGCTTCTGCTTAACTTATCCTGCAGAAAAGGGTCCTCCGATGTCTACTGCCTAACAGCAGACCCTTTTTCTTCCATTTTTTCCTTCCAAGCCTCTATTCCCAAAGGCCTACTGCACCTTACCTACTCTTACATTAGGCTCTTCCCATCTGACCCTACTAACAGGTCAAATCTATTTCTCCCCACATTCTCTGAAATATCTGGCACCTTCTTACTGCTTATAAGGACAATCACTGAAAAAGAGTTAGATTCGTGCAAAATCTCTTAAAGATGAATGTCAAGAATATTTAATATAAGTTACAAGGCAGCAATGGCTGAAATTTCTCAAAAGCTTTTGCAGCACTTGCAGCAGAAAGAGATTGATTTTTGATGTGTGGTATCACATATGATGAATCGTGTACGGAACCAAGCTAACTCTTATGATGACCACAGAAGCCTGCACAATTATTTATTTGAGTGTATTTTCTTGTTCTATAAACTGTAAAATTTTTACTGTATTTTTTGTGTATATTTACTTTGTAATGCATCTTTCTCCAATATTTTCAGAGATAATTGTAAATACCACAGCTGATATAAAACCAGAAGAAGAGGAAGATATGTCATATTATCCTGATGATTCTTGTCATTTAAACTGTGAATGGCTACCCCTAGGGAATATACTACTGTTATGTCTTTCACAGTTACTTTAATAAATAGAAAATGTTTTATCACTTTTGTCAAAATTTCTCTTATCTGTTGTTTACTTAAAAATCTTACATAAATTAATAAAAAGAAATGAAGGATATGGAAATTCAGCCTAACAGTTACCATAGATGACAGTGGCTGGGAATGAGGAACACAAGAAAGATGATCAGATGTGAAATAATATTTTTATATTGAACCTTATTCTTGAAAGTAGGTTAAAAACTTAATGAGGTAAGATGTGACAACACTGACATACATTTAGTGAATGGAAGACCCAAGTAGCATGGTTCTAAAGAATGCATTAATGAGATCCTTTGACTGGTATATTCTTCTATTGTTGATTTATACTGTGTTTCAGTGGAAAAGGTATAGATAACAAATTATCATTGTAAATTGTGATATAACAATTTCTCTACACAAATGATTTTTGTATATTTATCCATTAAGATCTTTATCTGCTTGGGGTATATTATTCAGCACCTCCATTCCTAACATATTCTTTGAAGATAGGGAAGCCTAGGAACTGAATAAACTTTCCTACTTCCTTATGCGTAAAATCAATTTATTTATGGTCATGGTTGTATGTTCCATTCCACTTGGTACTTCAAATTCATCCCCGAAAAACCACTGAGAACTCATAACCCAACATATGCCTAATATATCCACCATTTATCCACTTCTAATCCTCCACTGACTCCCAATCTAGTTTATTTATAACATCAGCAATAGTTCCATATTCGAGCAATAGTTTGACTAAGATTTTATAGTTCATTTCCTTTACTTTTTTGTTAATTCCCTCACTATGACCTCCAATGGAACAAATCTCTGAAACTTTTACTTGGCAGTTTCCCTGTGAGTATTGTCCAACTGATCTTATCATCAAATGATGTGCCTTGATATTTTTGTATTTTACACGGATGCCTTCTGCCAGTAGTTCCCACTCCACTGTATAATTTCACAAAAAAATCTTCCGTGTGTGTCAGTAGCAATCCCTCCATCCCTTCATATCTTTCACTGACCTTTTAATCTCTACATACCCCTCATAAACTATTTATGTTCTTAAAACGATACCTCATTTTTTTTTATTTTTGCTTCACTGTGAGTTAGCCAATAAGGTAATCCCAACTACACTCCTCTGTAAAAACCACTATTTTTTCTTGGTATAATTTACAGTGTAATGATTCATGATTGAGATAATAACAAAAATTAATTGATAATTACTGAGGTAGAGTGATATCACTGTCAAAAAAATTATAATTGGCATTACGGGTGTCTGAAATGTTATGCTGTCCTAAGTGGTTCAACTCATCATCCATTACCTCCCTGCATGTAACCTGGACACTGAAGTCATTTTATACCATCCTTGTAATCCAAGCAATAAAGTCAAGATATATATGTGAAACTTAATGCTTCACTCGTGCATCCTATTGAGGTCATCAACGAATGATCAGATTTAATGGTACCAAGCATCTGGCAGTCCACCAGTTTCCATGTTTCTATCTAGGGTACTACAAGTACACCAGAATCATAGCTGGTTTTCCCAGATCAAACCCTGCAAGATTCCCAGTGTAGCTACTGTTCTCTATTCCACCTTCCCAGTTCATCTGAAACAGTCTTTCATATAACCCATGTTTAACCAGCATATCCTTTAAGCTCACAGTACAAATAGCAGATAGAAACAAAACTCATAAAAAGTAATATCAAAATGGAACAAACATGTAAATGAGATGACAAACCTCAATAACAAGCCTATTTGATAATAACAACTGCTTGCCTCCTGAGAAGAATTCAATTGTAATTATGAGCAGGAAGGAGGAAACCTTTATCACACTGTTCCACTTTTAACATAGCAAAGTGTTTAGAAGCTGTTGCTGTCACATTAAATGTGAAAAGCATGGATAATTTAATATTGCATGCAAACCCCAACAGTCATTTAGTTTCAGCAAAGGACCTGCTGGAAAACAGAGACAGAAACTCCAAAGGGAGTCAGAACCTACAAAAATAGTTGAAGTGAAACAGATTACACAGAAAATAAATGGATTTCAGACTGAGAGTGTTCCCGCCTTATTGACTTTTGATATTCTAACTCCATTCAGAAAAACTTAAAGCTATATTTATCAACCATACACATCATCATGTGTGCTGTTTTCAATGCCAAAGGTTTAACCATATGGTCACTTTGTGTAAAGGTGCCCTACAAGCTGTAATAACTGGGGACTCAAGAGTCTGACACAGAGTTCACATTACTTCAGATGTGAACTAATTATTCTGGAATCCATCAACCTCAGAGCAAAGAATGTCAGATGTATCATAAGGATAAAGATGTAGGGAAAAAATACCATTAAATACCTCACAACCCTAATGAATGCATCTGTATTGCAGTTCTTGAGAGGACTCAGATGTTAAACCCTGTTCATCAGTAATTAGTTTAGACATATTACTTTTCCAATTATGTCATTACAATGAGAGAATTATAAGAGGGAGAAGATTGTGGATGAGAATCATGAAGGAAACTGGATTTTGTCTGACAGGATTTTGAGAAACCATGAACTACCACAGTCTAATATAGCTGAACTAGTGATCTTCCTAAATGTAAGAGCTTAGGTGGACTGAGCATTTCCAATGTATGGGTGATAATAAACTTCTCAGCAGATTCTTTATCATGCATTCAGTATTGAAAAAATGAATTTGTTACATTCCTCTGAAGTTCTAAAAAGAGACCAGCTCAAAGAAACAACAAACTTCACAAACATAAACTCAAGGTTGCACTCTATGGTGCAAAACCACCGCATTCACTAAATGAACAGGAACATTGAAGAAAAGAAATAAAGGCTTGTTGGGGACAGAAATTTGTTTCAAACAAGAATGGGCCTCATTAATCACCACCAACATTAATTTTAATTATTAAATTAATTTAATTGCAATGGAGACATGCTTCAGTAGCAATTTCCCTATAGACCTACCTTTCCACTTTCTTGTAACCATCTACTTTTGCCCTCTATGAAATTTAATTTTAAATTCTATAATTTATCAGCATTTTTGGTAAATTTCCCTTGATAATTTATTCCAATCCCTGACCTTCTTACCTACAAAATAAAATTGTGTCTGAAACAGAGTGCCAATTTGTTGTCATTATCGGCATCTTTCCTTCCATGCACCTCTCTCAATTCGTTCACCAATCTCCATCCACACCTCAACACCAGCACCCCCAGCTCTCTCTTCAACCCCCCTCCTGAGCAGTCAGTAGTTCTGTGCTTAAAACGTCTGACTGGAGATCGAGAGGTCCACATTGCATACCTGGGCACTTGACCTGACTTTCACCTCTCGCACAGCTTGCCGTGTAATGTGAAGTACGCCAGAATGCTTTCATGACTCAGATTCCATGTTGAACTGTAGGTCCCCTGTACGGCTGTACTCAGTATGATTGCTGGGTTAGGTTAAGATGGCTACGACAGGCGTGGAACGTGAGCTAATAGAAACGCTGTCTCTTTACAACCACACAGATTATTATTATTATATAACCTCCGCCTGTCTTCCTACAATCCCATTCCAGTTTCTTTATCATATCAATTACTGATTGTGTTCTGCAGTAACATTCAGAAAGAAATGTATCAGCCTTCTTTGTATCCTCTCCAACTCCTGTATGTGATCCCCAGAATGTGGGTCCTACACTACCATATACTGGTACAAGCAATGGTCTGACAAAAGTTTTGTAACCCAATTCCCTCACTTCTCTGGTACATCTCATCACTTTCCCTAATAAGTGAAGATTTTGAAACCTTTTCCTATCGCCTGCAGAGTTGAGTTTATTATCAGTCATTACGTCAAGTCTTCAGCAAGCAATTCCTTTTCAACTCTACAATTATAATTAACCTTTAGTTATTAACCGACTTCAAAAAAAGAGGAGGTTCTCAATTCGTCTGTATTTTTTTGTATGTATGTTCAGCGATATCTTCGCCAATTTTGAACCGATTTAAATGAAATTTTTTTGTGGATAGGGTATACCTCCAAAGTGGTCCCATATGAATTTCATTGAGAAACCACCCCTTCTACCCCCTTCCACCCCTAATTTTTACAAATCCACATTTTTTATTCGATCTCGATGAAACTTTGGACATATATAGCCAAAAATAGAAAAATACTGTCAACTTTTGGTTTAAAAAAACTGAACCCTCTCCCCCTATCCACCCCTTAATTTTTACCAATTTTCTTTATTCAAAGCTACAGTCGACACCATTTAACTGATCTCCATTAAAGTTGGCAGTTACATGTAGTTTTTCATGGAGAAGGTTTCTGACAAAAAATAAAATAAAAAACCACCCCTCTCCCCTTTACACCCCTTAATTTTATAGAAACTACATTTCTTATCTGATTTTTATTGAACTTTGCCCATGTATACTTTAAAACAAAGAGAAAAATCCTGTCAACATTTGATCTGCCAAAGTCAACCCCTCCCTCCTTCCACCCCTTTAATTATTGTCAATTCTTCATAAAAAGCACATTCGACACCGTTTGACCGATTATCATCAAAGTTGGCATATACATATAATTTTTCATGGAGAATCTGACAAAAAATAAATAAATAAAAAACCACCCCTCTCCCTTCACACCCCTTAATTTTTATACAAACCCACATTTTTTATCCGATTTCGATGAAACTTTGGACATGTATAGTCAAAAATAAATAGAAAACTACTGTCAACTTTTGGTTTGAAAAAACTGAAGCCCTCTCCCCCTATCCACCCCCTAAATTTTTACCAATGTTCTTTATACAAAGCTACAGCGACACCATTTAACTGGTCTCCATTAAAGTTGGCATATACATGTAATTTTTCATGAGAAGGTTTCTGACCAAAAAAATTAAATAAATAAAAAACCACCCCATGTCTCCCTTTACACCCCTTAATTTTATAGAAATCTACATTTCTTATCTGATTTTTATTGAACTTTGCCCATGTGTACTTAAAACAAAGAGAAAAATCCTGTCAACATTTGGTTTGCCAAAGCTCAACCCCTTTCCCTCCTTCAACCCCATTAACTTTTGTCAATGTTCTTTATAAAAAGCTACAGTTGCGATCGTTGACCGATTACCATGAAAGTTGGTGCTTATATGTATTTTTTCACGAAGAAGGTGTATGACCAAAATCTAAAAACCCCCCTCTCCCCATTAAACCGCTTAATTTTTATACACAACCACAGTTTTTATCCGGTTAGCAGAACTCAGCAAATTTTTACTATAAAACAAAGAGAAAAATAATGCCAACTCTTGGTTTGCAAAAACTGAACCCTCTCCCCGTTTCCACCCCCTTGATTTTTGTCAATTTCTTTTTAGAAAGCTACAGTCGACACCATTTGACCGATCTTTATGAAAGTTGGCGCATATATATGTAATTTTTTGGATAAGATTTCTGACCAAAAAATCAAAAAAACTACCCTAGCTCCCTTCCCTTAATATTTGTACAAAACCCGCATTTTAATCTGATTCGGTGGAACTTTGCATGTGTATACTTTAAAACAAATAGAAAAGAAAAATACTGTCCACATAACTTTCACAAAAATGCAAACCCTATCCCCCTTTCTACCCCTTTAATTACTGTCAATGTTTTTATAAAGCTACCATTCTTCTGATTTTGAAGGAAGTATGCACATGTATACTGCAAAACAAACAGAAAAATACTGTCTACATTTGGTTTTGAGAGTCCAAACTCCACTCCTTCCTTTCCATCCTTTAATCTACAGTTTCTATCCGATTCTGAAGGAAATTTGCACACGTATACTTTAAAACATACAGAACAATTGTGTTTAAATTAGGTTGCAGAAGCCCAACCCCTCTTCCCTTCTGCCCCCACCCCTCCTATTTCCAATGTTCTTTATAGATACCCACAGTTTTATCAGATTTCCATGGAACACTGCACATGTATACTTTAAAACAAAGAGAAAAATACTGCCCACACAAGCTTTACAAAAAACAAACTACTCTTCATCTCCACACCAGTTAATTGTTTTTTTATACATACCTACAGTTTTATCTGATATCAATAGAAATTTACACACTTATACTTTAAATCAATCAGAAAAGGCTGTCTACATTTGGTATACAAAAGCCCAATCCCTCTACCCCTTTACCCTCACCCCTTTTAATTTCCAATGTTCTTCACAAAAATCTAATCATAATCAGTTAAGGTATTTTTAAGTCATGGCATAATATTTATAAAATAAATGTCATAATGTCTCAATATGTACTTCAGATTTCAACTTGGATCCCATGCTTTCACGTTGTGGAAACCAATTAAAAATCCTATATTTTCTGTGTGATGCCGGAGCAAACAGATATATTCCAGAGAAAGATTTCTGTATGTGGTATGTATTAATGCCCAGATGTTACATGTTTCGGTTATCGACCAGCAGCTTTAACAGATGTTATGATTCGATCGAAACATAGCCTGGAACCAAAATGTAAACTGACATTCCTTAACACAACACCCAATTCACCTCGTTCTGGAAGTTGTTGGGGATATTTAAAGACAGAATTCTTCTTTGAAAGCAAGCGCTTTAACCTTTGAGCTACCAGGAAGTTCCCAAAATGGGAACTGCTGCCATATTTAAAATACAAAACAAACTATAATACCACTAAAAATTTAAAAATAAAATAATTGTTTAAAAAAACATAAAAACCGCCTTAAAAAAAAGCACTAAAAATTTTAAAATAACTTTATACCTTGCTTAGGAAAAAGTAAATCTAAATGGACAATATTTTACATTACTGTCATTGAAATTTTTACATTAATTAGTTATTTTTGGAGTCGGTGCCAGCGAAAGCAAGAAAAACTAAAAGATAAAAACAATAATCAATAACAATAATACACAAAAAGTCATTTTACTGCTTACCTACAATTAATGCTAGAAACATGTTTCAACAAAACTGAAACATACAGATGATACGCCGATATTATACTAACTGTAAAGCGTTTACTGTAAGATGCAGCCTATCAACTGACACTGAGATATGCCTGGATGACCAATAAGGCCGATCCACAGATTAAAATACTGTTAATTTGTTTCCCTAAGCTGTCTCCCGCAATAACACTATCTGCCTCACGACATGCTGTAAAATATTGGGAATTTTTGTTCATACTCCCCGTTTCGCCTCTAACACCAAAAGAAGTCAGTAATTCGATCTTCGCGATGTGACAGCTGGCACCGACTCCAAAAATAACTAATTAATGTAAAAATTTCAATGACAGTAATGTAAAATATTGTCCATTTAGATTTACTTTTTCCTAAGCAAGGTATAAAGTTATTTTAAAATTTTTAGTGCTTTTTTTTTTTTTTTTTTTTTAAGGCGGTTTTTATGTTTTTTTAAACAATTATTTTATTTTTTCTGTGTACCTTCTAAGCTGACTCTTCTTTGCATGTATCTTCATCCCATGTTCACCTATATACAGGGTGCGGCAAAATGATCTGATGGTTTTCGCTGCCGTATTGCCGAGCTAGTAGATGGTGGAGGGTGGTGGGGATAGGCGCATTCCAGGGCCCTCATATGGACATTTGTAGTAGCCATGGAGCTGTGGTATGGTGAGCAACGTGCGTTTGTTGTAGAGGCGTTTTTTAAAAGTGGTGATTCCTGCGTTGCTGTTCAGCGGCAGTTCCGTAGATGTTTTAATGTGGGTCCATCAGGAAGAGTCCCAACTCCTAACACAATTATGCTATGGGTGAGCACCTTCAGTGTTAAAAAAGAAGTCGACCAAGGTCATCCAGAATATCGATCAAGTAAGAGAAGCTGTGGAAGCCGGTCCTCGTCAGTCGGCCCGTAATCAAGCTTGCTTTGCACATGACTGACCGCTCGGTAAGACAAATTTTGCCTTTCAATTTGCAATTCCACCCGTAAAAATTGCCTATTGTCCAGCAGTTAAAGCCTGATGACTAGAAGAAATGATTGCTATGTTGACTGATGAAAAATTTTAATGATGAGCGACCAGGCACATTTCCATCTGGATGGTTATGTAAACAAGCAGAACTTTCATTATTGGTCGGCTACAAATCCAGAAACAACTGCATGAACGTCCTCTGTGTAGTCCAAAGGTTACCGTGGTGTGGTGTAGCGAAAAGGTGCATCATTGGGCCATACTTCTTTGAAGAGGGTGGTCGAACCGTTACGGCCAATTTGCAACGTTATTTGTTGATGTTGAAAAGTTCTTGATATCTGAACTTAAGAGAAATCGTTTAGTGTGCAGGAGGATATGGTTCCAGCAGGACGGGGCAACTGCTCATAAAGCCAATGAGGTTATGGACGTTTTGAGAAGAAAGTTTCGTGGTCGTGTGATTTCGCGCTTTGGGGACATTGAATGGCCAGCTCACTCTCCAGACCTTAGCGTTTGTGATTTTTTCTTGTGGGGGCTGCTTAAAGCAAGAGTTTACACAAACAAACCCCACACGCTGGATGAACTTAAAGAAGCCATATGCTAAGAAATCGCCAGCCTGCTTCGTGCAATGTTAGAGCAGGTGTTCAACAGCTTTAATGCAAGGCTGGAAGAATGGATGGTCAAAGACCGATGTCATTTAAAGGACCTTATCTTCACATCTTAAACGAATGAAATTGGTTGTTCTGATATTATTTTCATTAAATTACATGAACACCCTTCTGTAATAAGCAATACAATATTTTGTATCACTTTTATTTTTAATGTTGTTTTTACTTTAAAACCGTCAGATCTTTTTGCCGCACCCTGTATATGTGTGTGTGTGTGTGTCCTGACCAGGTCACGCTGCACCTGTTCACAATAAAATGATGTCACCTGCAAACTTCTGACTAAAAACCATTAATAGAATCATTCAACAGGCTAATGAATAACTGTCCCATTACACTTTTTTCTGTGATGCTCCAATTTACACTTCCTCTTCTTTTGATACTGCATTTCCTCCC
>JARYHS010011408.1:127357476-127413937 GCA_031002005.1 Vandiemenella viatica | reverse complement strand
TGAAAGGCGTTACAGGACTTCACGTACGACGTGTTGGACTCCCAGACAACCAACAGGGGTTTTTGCCGTCCAACAAACTGTGGCGTTGGATCATGATTTAGGAAAATCCCTACGAGGGTGCGATAAGGACACTGGTGTGCGGCGAGAAAGTATGAGTGGAAAGGACTGCTTTGAACATTTTTGGATCCCTTCAAGTGTATGGGTGAACTCATCCTACGGTACGCGGATGTCCTCTAAGTTTGACCTTGGGTAGCCCACTTTACTTTACATGCAAGTTCAAAATTGTAAATTCGTCGCTTAGGTAATAACACTTTTCAGTTCATTGTTACTTTTATTGCAAGATCTTAATGAAACAGGTTGTTGTTAGTTAAGCGACGATGGACAGAATCTCGCATAAAGAGATAATAATGATATATATTGCAATATAACAAAACATCCGCTATGAATCCGCATTAAAAATTGCGGATTTGGAGGTAAGATTTCACACGAAAGTTCCTTACTTGTGATTGCGGATATCCGTTACATCCATACTTCTTTGTGCGAGATTCACTGACAGAACTTCTACCTTGTCAGTAGGTGGAACCATTCTTCGGATGAAGCAATCAATGTTTCTTCTAACCGTAATGGGAACTCCATCGACCCTATGCGCCATTCTGTACTAAAAGTTATAATGATACACCCGTGTCTTCAGTTGATCCCATTTCATTTGCCTCCTGCATTACATTCCTATATTCTATAAATATTGAATTTCTTTCAAGTTGAGGCTAATATCTTGTTTTTAATGTACAATGGCTAGTATTTTAACTATAATGCTGATAATATCTTCTCTTGGATCCATGCTTTGGTTTGCTCTCCATTTAATGGCCATTGCGATTCTATGCTTTGGGAAGGCACAACTTTTGTTGCGGCGAGATAGCACTGAACGCCTTGCTTCGATATGGTGGATAGCCAGTGGATCTGTGTTCGTATTTTGGAGATATATCTAACATGTTCCCAGTCGCCAACGTCTCCTTCTTGTCCTCCTGTCACTTTCTTTGATGGGTTTGTCACAATGGCCTCCTCCGCAGTTTACGCGCTTTTTAGACTTATTGAGGCAACCACGCACATCTTTGCATTTTAAGATACCTTTCCTTTCCTTTGTAATTCTTAGACATGTGAACATATTTTTGACATTCATAACACTGTGTCAACGCAAACATCTTAAATTTCAGGTAAAATGTTTCAATGTGATCCGGCTGTGTTGACTGTCAAAGATTAATTAAACGGCCTGCATTCATGGAGGAAATAAATATATGGAGAGGAAATACCGCTTATTCTGTGACGCCGCCTCTAAGCTCTCGTCTGATACTGCGCATGCGCAGTGGCGGCGGTGCAATATTACCTATCCATACAATTGCCATTTGGAGACAGTATATCCCGAAAACTAAGCAAGATATCGAAACATTTTATTCTTTATTTTCGATATTTTTCGTCGTGTTACATAAGAATCCATCATCAAATTTGACTTTCTGCGAAATTTTTCTTCTGCATTTCAACTCACTTTTGAGACAGTATATCTCGAGAACTAGACAAGATATCGAAAATCTTTATTCTTTATTTTTTATGTCTCGTCTTTTTAAATAAGAATCCATCATCAAATTTGATTTTGCCCAATTGTTCCTTCTGAATTTCAACCAAAAACATCTCACATTTGAGACAGAATATCTCGAAAACTAAGCAGGATATCAAAAACCTTTATTCTTAAATTTTTATTTGTCTCATCGAGTTACATAATAATCCATCATCAGATTGCAGCGACACGTTTATCCTAGATTCCCTTTGAGGTTTTTGCTCATATTCCCTGTGTCTGTATGGATAGGAAACATGACGGTCACGCCTCCCCACTCCTCTCCCCCCAGGCGACACTTCAATGCGCGGTGAAGGTCCCTTGCGTCGTCTCCATATATTTCTTTCTTCCATGCCTGCATTGGCCTTTTTTCTGTCGTTGTCATCCGTCTGAATCTTCCTACTCAAATGTCTTACTTGGATTATCGGCGCAGATATCATATTTGTCTTAATTCCTCCTCCGTTGGAAAAATTTGATGACGTTGAACTCTGTTGACCAGTATGTAAGCGAATAAATCCGGAGAAACTGAAGAAGTTTTATGTTTCCCATGTAACTGTTGACTGAACTGGTGTTTACGAAAAAGTGGCAATGAGTGGATACTCAATTTGTTTGCATTTTAGGATTCTGTACTTTCTTAATACCCTTGCATCAGACTTTTACAGCTTGCAGACATCGCGATCATTGGAGCTGGGAGAGGATGGGGGTCAAGGGATGGGAATAAATTTGGCCACAGGCATTTGACAGAACTGTCTCGATATTTACCTGAAGTGATTTCCAGAAATCATGGAAAACTGAAATCTAGATCGCCAGCCAGAAAATCCCATGCTCGAGCATTACCACTCACAAATAAAGCTGGGTGCTGTGCTCTAGATGATTTCAAAGATTCATTGTGTTAAATGTAAATTTTATTTTCGTAGGAATCCATTTCATTCTCTTTAGCGAAGTAGGTATCCTTGTTTAGTGCTATATTTTTGTCCTCTTCAACTAACGGTCAAAGATGTCCATTTGTTACTGACGATATTCCTCAAATACCATTATTTCTTTTTTATTGTGTTCACTTCTCTTCAGTAATTATTTTCAAAATCCAAAGTAACAAAAAATCATCAATTCATCATCAGCCTTCTCTCATGTTGTGGTGATTTGGCACTTATCTGTCTCCCAGAGCAGTTTTGGTACTAATTTAAATGCCAAAAGTTGGTGAATTTCGTCTCAGGTATTTCTATAAGATATACTATTTTCTGTGTCTAAGCAACCACTTCTGCTTTCATGACTCAATATGCAACCGGTTAAATCTCCATGTAGTGCAATGGGTCATATTAGTTTATCTCTTTTGCTCATAATTTAAGTTTCAAAAGCCTTATATTGCTGGTTGCAAATCTCCAAGATTTTTTTTTCCCCTCCAGATATAGATGAGTGTGCTGACGGAACTCACAACTGCACAAAGCACAAGGAGTCTTGCATAAATCTACCAGGCTCATTTCAATGTGTCTGTTCCTGGGGCTATTTTTATAACAGTTCAGCAAAGGAATGTGTGCCCAGCAAGAACTTCATCATAGAGATGTCTGAAGGGGACACATCGGACTTACAAGCGCTCTTGGAGGTTTTGAAACCAAGTAAGTACTGCAATATATATATAACCCCAAATTTGTTTTAGATTAACTCCAAATGAAAGCTTTATTGCTATACAACCTTATTAGATTTGTTGTTCTAAGTAAATTGTCATATAATAACCTCTACAATGCAAGTATAAAAGTTACTGCGCTTAATACATTTTCTTAAATGATTGAGACAGAAACTCAGCTTTTCATTTCAGCATATATATTTTAAAAAATCTTATTAATGATAAAAATCAGGAAACACTTCTTTCTTTCAGATTTTTTTTATGAATTTGGTAAAAATGTTAGTTATAAGTTATGATATTTAAATTTTCACTGTTTTGTGTTGGTAATGTTTTTGAATAGAGAGTTTAATTTTTTCTAAATAAAAAAGAGCAAAATGGCAAGCATGTTTCACAAAAATGGAAATTTTTCAGTAGTAAGAATACCTTATTTAATTTTCAGAATACATATTTAATTTCGTCTATCTTTTGCTGTGAACTTTAAACAATGTTGTAATTACCTTTCTAACAAATTTATGGGATATCTAGCGCATTTGAGAAAAATGCACAGTAAAACATTATCTACAGCTTTCTGGATGGTCTAGTATATGATTCTGTTCATCAGAGAACACAACCAAGAAATGTGGCATTAATTAATAGGTAAATAACAAAGGAAGGAAGCAAATATTTGGACAGGGGCAGAATTAAATTGAATGAAAACCTTAAAATGGATAATACTGTAGCCATACAGACCAGTAGGGCTTAACATATGCTTGAGTACTTCTGCATGTACAGTCATTGTTAATAATGTGCTCTACTACCCTCAGCCACTGACACACTAAAAGGTTAAAGAAATATAAGAAAAAAAATTGTGGCATCATTTATGAAATGAGTGTAGCAAAAAGTATTAACTTCTGTAATTAAGGAAAATAAGTTGCACTAAAATTTAAATTTGAAATTAGTAGAGGGAAATAGTACATGGGAAAATGAAAGAGGGAAAATGGATGTGTAGGGAAGCTGCTACTGAAGCAAGTGCTCAATCGCAATTAAATTAAATTTATCACTTCACCGGCAGCCTGTAACCTCAAAGACACAATTCTGACCACATCATAACTGGAAGTGGGTGCCCTTACAGATTTAAGTGACAACTCAGGAAGTACCCACTTCCTCCCTCTATTTAGGTATAGGCCATGCCCAATGAAATGCCATCAACCAATGGTTTTCACAGGCATGACCACCAAGACTGAACTAATGCCTTTCCCAAGCAGTACCTCAGTCTCCATTTTAAACTGCCTCATAGAGTGATTCACCTGTGGCTGATCATTGAGATTCAACAACTGCACAAGTTGCATCCTGGTAAGCCCTTGACCACATTTCTCAGGTCACTGTCTATACTATAACTCATATTTTATCAATACTATTGGCCTGTACCTTCCACCATCACTACTCTACTCTATCCTTCTTAGTGAAATACCTACAAACTGGTGCATTATTTTCTATTACCTGCCCTAATGTTGCAGTAGATTTGAGAAGCATTGTGGTCTGGTAGCTTCTGCTTAACTTATCCTGCAGAAAAGGGTCCTCCGATGTCTACTGCCTAACAGCAGACCCTTTTTCTTCCATTTTTTACTTCCAAGCCTCTATTCCCAAAGACCTACTGCACCTTACCTACTCTTACATTAGGCTCTTCCCATCTGACCCTACTAACATGTCAAATCTATTTCTCCCCACATTCTCTGAAATATCTGGCACCTTCTTACTGCTTATAAGGACAATCACTGAAAAAGAGTTAGATTCGTGCAAAATCTCTTAAAGATGAATGTCAAGAATATTTAATATAAGTTACAAGGCAGCAATGGCTGAAATTTCTCAAAAGCTTTTGCAGCACTTGCAACAGAAAGAGATTGATTTTTGATGTGTAGTATCACATATGATGAATCGTGTACAGAACCAAGCTAACTCTTATGATGACCACAGAAGCCTGCACAATTATTTATTTGAGTGTATTTTCTTGTTCTATAAACTGTAAAATTTTTACTGCATTTTTTGTGTATATTTACGTTGTAATGCATCTTTCTTCAATATTTTCAGAGATAATTGTAAATACCACAGCTGATATAAAACCAGAAGAAGAGGAAGATATGTCATATTATCCTGATGATTCTTGTCATTTAACCTGTGAATGGCTACCCCTAGGGAATATACTACTGTTATGTCTTTCACAGTTACTTTAATAAATATAAAATGTTTTATCACTTTTATCTGTTGTTTACTTAAAAATCTTAAATAAATTAATAAAAAGAAATGAAGGATATGGAAATTCAGCCTAACAGTTACCATAGATGACAGTGGCTGGGAATGAGGAACACAAGAAAGATGATCAGCTGTGAAACAATATTTTGATATTGTACTTTATTCTTGAAAGTAGGTTAAAAACTTAATGAGGTAAGATGTGACAACACTGACATACATTTAGTGAATAGAATACCCAAGTAGCATGGTTTTAATGAATGCACTAATGAGATCCTTTGACTGGTATATTCTCCTATTGTTGATTTATACTGTGTTTCAGTGGAAAAGGCATAGATAAGAAATTATCATTGTAAATTGTGATATAACAATTTCTCTACACAAATGATTTTTGTACATTTATCTTTTAAGATCTTTAACTGTTTGTGGTATATTATTCAGCACTTCCATTCCTAACATATTCTTTGAGGATAGGGAAGTCTAGGAATTGAATAACTTTCCTACTTCCTTATGCGTAAAAATCAATTTATGTATGGTCATGGTTGTATGTTCCATTCCACTTGGTACTTCAAATTCATCCCCGAAAAACCACTGACAACTCATAACCCAACATATGCCTAATATACCCACCATTTATCCACTTCTGGTCCTCCACTGACTCCCAATCTAGTTTATTTATAACATCAGCAAGAGTTCCATATTCGAGCAAGAGTTTGACCAAGATTTTATAGTTCATTTCCTTTACATTTTTGTTAATTCCCTCACTATGACCTCCAATGGAACAAATCTCTGAAACTTTTACTTGGCAGTTTCCCTGTGAGTATTGTCCAACTGATCTTATCATCAAATGATATGCCTTGATATTTTTGTATTTTACACGTATGCCTTCTGCCAGCAGTTCCCACTCCACTGTATAATTTCACAAAAAAATCTTCCGTGTGTGTCAGTAGCAATCCCTCCATCCCTTCATATCTTTCACTGACCTCTTCATCTCCACATACCCCTCTTAACAAGATACCTCATTTTTTTATTTTTGCTTCACTGTGAGTTAGCCAATAAGGTAATCCCAAATACACCCTTCTGTAAAAACCACTATTTTTCTTGGCATAATTTTACAGTGTACTGACTCATGATTGAGATAATAACAGAAATTAATTGATAATTACTAAGGTAGAGTTATATCACTGTCCAAAAAATTATAATTGGCATTGCGGGTGTCTGAGATGTTATGCTGTCCTAAGTGGTTCACCTCATCATCCATTACCTCCCTGCATGTAACCTGGACACTGAGGTCATTTTATACCAACCTTGTAATCCAAGCAATAAAGTCAAGATATATATGTGAAACTTAATGCTTCACTCTTGCATCCTATCGAGGTCATCAACAAATGATCAGACTTTATTGTACCAAGCATCTGGCAGTCCACCAGTTTCCATGTTTCTATCTAGGGTACTACAAGTACACCAGAATCGTAGCTGGTTTTCCCAGATCAAACCCTGCAAGATTCCCAGTGTAGCTACTGTTCTCTATTATACCTTCCCAGTTCATCTGAAACAGTCTTTCATATAACCCATGTTTAACCAGCATATCCTTTAAGTTCACAGTACAAATAGCAGATAGAAACAAAACTCATAAAAAGTCATATCAAAATGGAACAAACATGTAAATGAGATGACAAACCTCAATAACAATCCTATTTGATAATAACAACTGCTTGCCTCCTGAGAAGAATTCAATTGTAATTATGAGCAGGAAGGAGGAAACCTTTATCACACTGTTCCACTTTTAACATATCAAAGTGTTTAGAAGCTGTTGCTGTCACATTAAATGTGAAAAGCATGGATAATTTAATATTGCATGCAAACCCCAATAGTCATTTAGTTTCAGCAAAGGACCTGCTGGAAAACAGAGACAGAAACTCCAAAGGGAGTCAGAACCTACAAAAATAGTTGAAGTGAAACAGATTACACAGAAAATAAATGGATTTCAGACTGAGAGTGTTTCCGTCATATTGATTTTTGATATTCTAACTCCATTCAGAAAAACTTAAAGCTATATTTATCAACCATCCACATCATCATGTGTGCTGTTTTCAATGCCAAAGGTTTAACCATATGATCACTTTGTGTAAAGGTGCCCTACAAGCTGTAATATCTGGGGACTCAAGAGTCTGAGACAGAGTTCATGTTACTTCAGATGTGAACTAATTATTCTGGAATCCATCAACCTCAGAGCAAAGAATGTCAGATGTATCATAAGGATAAAGATGTAGGGTAAAATACCATTAAATACCTCACAACCCTAATGAATGCATCTGTATTGCAGTTCTTGAGAGGACTCAGATGTTAAACCCTGTTCATCAGTAATTAGTTTAGACATCTTACTTTACCAATTATGTCATTACAATGAGATAATTATAAGAGGGAGAAGATTGTGGACGAGAATCATGAAGGAAACTGGATTTTGTCTGACAGGATTTTGAGAAACCATGAACTACCAAAGTCTAATATAGCTGAACTAGTGATCTTCCTAAATGTAAGAGCTTAGGTGGACTGAGCATTTCCAATGTATGGGTGATAATAAACTTCTCAGCAGATTCTTTATCATGCGTTCAGTACTGAAAAAAATTAATTTGTTACATTCCTCTGAAGTTCTAAAAAGAGACCAGCTCAAAGAAACAACAAACTTCACAAACATAAACTCATGGTTGCACTCTATGGTGCATAACCACCTCATTCACTGTATGAACAGGAACATTGAAGAAAAGAAATAAAGGCTTGTTGGGGACAGAAATTTGTTTCAAACAAGAATGGGCCTCATTAATCATCAGCAACATTAATTTTAATTATTAAATTAATTTAATTGCAATGGAGACCATGTTTCAGTAGCATAGACCTACCTTTCCACTTTCTTGTAACCATCTACTTTTGCCCTCTATGAAATTTAATTTTAAATTCTATAATTTTATCAGCATTTTTGGTAAATTATTCACATTTCCCTTGATAATTTATTCCAATCCCTGACCTTCTTACCTACAAAATAAAATTGTGTCTGAAACAGAGTGCCAATTTGTTGTCGTTATCGGCATCTTTCCTTCCATGCACCGCTCTCAATTCGTTCACCAATCTCCATCCACACCTCAACACCAGCACCCCCAGCTCTCTCTTCAACCCCCCCCCCCCCCCCCCCTCAGCAGTCTGACTGGAGATCGAGAGGTCCACATTTTGCATACCTGGGCACTTGACCTGACTTTCACCTCTCGCACAGCTTGCCGTGTAATGTGAAGTACGCCAGAATGCTTTCATGACTCAGATTCCATGTTGAACTGTAGGTCCCCTGTACTCTGTAGGATTGCTGGGTTAGGTTAAGATGGCTACGACAGGCATGGAACGTGAGCTAATAGAAACGCTGTCTCTTTACAACCACACAGAATTATTATTATTATATAACCTCCTCCTGTCTTCCAACAAATCCCATTCCAGTTTCTTTATTATATCAATTACTGATTGTGTCCTGTAGTAACATTCAGAAAGAAATGTATCAGCCTTCTTTGTATCCTCTCCAACTCCTGTATGTGATCCCCAGAATGTGGGTCCTACACTACCATATACTGGTACAAGCAATGGTCTGACAAAAGTTTTGTAACCCAATTCCCTCACTTCTCTGGTACATCTCATCACTTTCCCTAATAAGTGAAGAATTTTGAAACCTTTTCCTATCGCCTGCAGAGTTGAGTTTATTATCAGTCATTACGTCAAGTCTTCAGCAAGCAATTCCTTTTCCACTCTACAATTATAATTAACCTTTAGTTTTTAACCGACTTCAAAAAAAGGAGGAGGTTCTCAATTCATCTGTATTTTTTTGTATGTATGTTCAGCGATATCTTCAGCCAATTTTGAACCGATTTAAATTAAATTTTTTTTTTGTGGATAGGGTATACCTCCAAAGTGGTCCCATATGAATTTCATTGAGAAACCACCCCTTCTACCCCCTTCCACCCTCTAATATTTATACAAATCAACATTTTTTATTCGATCTCGATGAAACTTTGGACATATATAGCCAAAAATAAAGGGAAAAATACTATCAACTTTTGGTTTAAAAAAACTGAATCCCTCTCCCCCTATCCACCCCCTTAATTTTTACCAATTTTCTTTATTCAAAGCTACAGTCGACACTATTTAACTGATCTCCATTAAAGTTGGCAGTTACATGTAGTTTTTCATGGAGAAGGTTTCTGACAAAAAAATAAAAATAAAAAACCACCCCTCTCCCATTTACACCACTTAATTTTATAGAAAACTACATTTCTTATCTGATTTTTATTGAACTTTGCCCATGTATACTTTAAAACAAAGAGAAAAATCCTGTCAACATTTGATCTGCCAAAGCTCAACCCCTTCCCTCCTTCCACCCCTTTAATTATTGTCAATATTCTTCATAAAAAGCAACATTCGACACCGTTTGACCGATTATCATCAAAGTTGGCATATACATATAATTTTTCATGGAGAATCTGAACAAAAAATAAATAAATAAAAAACCACCCCTCTCACCTTCACACCCCTTAATTTTTATACAAACCCACATTTTTTATCCGATTTCGATGAAACTTTGGACATGTATAGTCAAAAATAAATAGAAAACTACTGTCAACTTTTGCTTTGAAAAAACTGAAGCCCTCTCCCCCTATCCACCCCCTAAATTTTTACCAATGTTCTTTATACAAAGCTACAGCCGACACCATTTAACTGGTCTCCATTAAAGTTGGCATATACATGTAATTTTTCATGAAGAAGGTTTCTGACCAAAAAAAATTAAATAAATAAAAAACCACCCCATGTCTCCCTTTACACCCCTTAATTTTATAGAAATCTACATTTCTTATCTGATTTTTATTGAACTTTGCCCATGTGTACTCTAAATCAAAGAGAAAAATCCTGTCAACATTTGGTTTGCCAAAGCTCAACCCCTCTCCCTCCTTCAACCCCATTAACTTTTGTCAATGTTCTTTATAAAAAGCTACAGTTGCGATCGATTGACCGATTACCATGAAAGTTGGTGCTTATATGTATTTTTTCACGAAGAAGGTGTATGACCAAAAGATCTAAAAACAACCCCCTCTCCCCATTAAACCGCTTAATTTTTATACACAACCACAATTTTTATCCGGTTAGGCAGAACTCAGCAAATTTTTACTATAAAACAAAGAGAAAAATAATGTCAACTCTTGGTTTGCAAAAACTGAAACCCTCTCCCCGTTTCCACCCCCTTGATTTTTGTCAATTTCTTTTTAGAAAGCTACAGTCGACACCATTTGACCGATCTTTATGAAAGTTGGCGCATATATATGTAATTTGTTATGGATAAGATTTCTGACCAAAAAATCAAAAAAAACTACCCTAGCTCCCTTCCCTTAATATTTGTACAAAACCCGCATTTTAATCTGATTCGGTGAAACTTTGCATGTGTATACTTTAAAACAAATAGGAAAAGAAAAATACAGTCCACATAACTTTCACAAAAACGCAAACCCTATCCCCCTTTCTACCCCTTTAATTACTGTCAATGTTTTTTTATATAAAGCTACCAATTCTTCCTGATTTTGAAGGAAGTATGCACATGTATACTGTAAAACAAACAGAAAAATACTGTCTACATTTGGTTTTGAGAGTCCAAACTCCACTCCTTCCTTTCCATCCTTTAATCTACAGTTTCTATCCGATTCTGAAGGAAATTTGCACACGTATACTTTAAAACATACAGAACAATTGTGTTTTAATTAGGTTGCAGAAGCCCAACCCCTCTTCCCTTCTGCCCCCACCCCTCCTATTTTCCAATGTTCTTTATAGATACCCACAGTTTTATCAGATTTCCATGGAACACTGCACATGTATACTTTAAAACAAAGAGAAAAATACTGCCCACACAAGCTTTACAAAAAACAAACTACTCTTCAGTCTCCACACCAGTTAATTGTTTTTTATACATACCTACAGTTTTATCTGATATCAATAGAAATTTACACACTTATACTTTAAATCAATCAGAAAAGGCTGTCTACATTTGGTATACAAAAGCCCAATCCCTCTACCCCTTTACCCTCACCCCTTTTAATTTCCAATGTTCTTCACAAAAATCCACAGTTTTAAATCCAATCATAATCAATTAAGGTATTTTTAAGTCGTGGCATAATATTTATAAAATAAATGTCATAATGTCTCAATATGTACTTCAGATTTCAACTTGGATCCCATGCTTTCACGTTGTGGAAACCAATTAAAAATCCATATTTTCTGTGTGATGCCGGAGCAAACAGATATATTCCAGAGAAAGATTTCTGTATGTGGTATGTATTAATGCCCAGATGTTACATGTTTCGGTTATCGACCAGCAGCTTTAACAGATGTTATGATTCGATCGAAACATAGCCTGGACCAAAATGTAAACTGACATTCCTTAACACAACACCCAATTCACCTCGTTCTGGAAGTTGTTGGGGTATTTAAAGACAGAATTCTTCTTTGAAAGCAAGCGCTTTAACCTTTGAGCTACCAGGAATTCCCAAAATGGGAACTGCTGGGCATATTTAAAATATAAAACAAACTATAATACCACTAAAAATTTAAAAATAAAATAATTGTTTAAAAAAACATAAAAACCGCCTTCAAAAAAAAAAAAAAAAAGCACTAAAAATTTTAAAATAACTTTATACCTTGCTTAGGAAAAAGTAAATCTAAATGTACAATATTTACATTACTGTCATTGAAATTTTTACATTAATTAGTTATTTTTGGAGTCGGTGCCAGCGAAAGCAAGAAAAACTAAAAGATAAAAACAATAATGAATAACAATAACAAAAAGTCATTTTACTGCTTACCTACAATTAATGCTAGAAACATGTTTCAACAAAACTGAAACATACAGATGATACGCCGATATTATACTAACTGTAAAGTGTTTACTGTAAGATGCAGCCTATCAACTGACACTGTAGCTCCAGAGATATGCCTGGATGACCAATAAGGTCGATCCACAGATTAAAATACTGTTAATTTGTTTCCCTAAGCTGTCTCCCGCAATAACACTATCTGCCTCACGACATGCTGTAAAATATTGGGAATTTTTGTTCATACTCCCCGTTTCGCCTCTAACACCAAAAGAAGTTCAGTAATTCGATCTTCGCGATGTGACAGCTGGCACCGACTCCAAAAATAACTAATTAATGTAAAAATTTCAATGACAGTAATGTAAAATATTGTCCATTTAGATTTACTTTTTCCTAAGCAAGGTATAAAGTTATTTTAAAATTTTTAGTGCTTTTTTTTTTTTTTTTTTTTTTTTTGAAGGCTGTTTTTATGTTTTTTTAAACAATTATTTTATTTTTTCTGTGTACCTTCTAAGCTGACTCTTCTTTGCATGTATCTTCATCCCATGTTCACCTATATACAGGGTGCGGCAAAATGATCTGATGGTTTTCGCTGCCTTATTGCCGAGCTAGTAGATGGTGGAGGGTGGTGGGGATAGGCGCGGCGCATTCCAGGGCCCTCATATGGACATTTGTAGTAGCCATGGAGCTGTGGTATGGTGAGCAACGTGCGTTTGTTGTAGAGGCGTTTTTTTAAAAGTGGTGATTCCTGCGTTGCTGTTCAGCGGCAGTTCCGTAGATGTTTTAATGTGGGTCCATCAGGAAGAGTCCCAACTCATAACACAATTATGCTATGGGTGAGCACCTTCAGTGTTAAAAAAGAAGTCGACCAAGGTCATCCAGGATGCCAGAGAATATCGATCGAGTAAGAGAAGCTGTGGAAGCCAGTCCTCATCAGTCAGCCCGTAATCAAGCTGCTGCTTTGCACATGACTGACCGCTCGGTAAGACAAATTTTGCCTTTCGATTTGCAATTCCACCCGTAAAAATTGCCTATTGTCCAGCAGTTAAAGCCTGATGACTAGAAGAAATGATTGCTATGTTGACTGATGAAAAATTTTTAATGATGAGCGACCAGGCACATTTCCATCTGGATGGTTATGTAAACAAGCAGAACTTTCATTATTGGTCGGCTACAAATCCAGAACAACTGCATGAACGTCCTCTGTGTAGTCCAAAGGTTACCGTGTGGTGTGGTGTAGCGAAAAGGTGCGTCATTGGGCCATACTTCTTTGAAGAGGGTGGTCGAACCGTTAAGGCCAATTTGCAACGTTATTTGTTGATGTTGAAAAGTTCTTGATCTCTGAACTTAAGAGAAATCGTTTAGTGTGCAGGAGGATATGGTTCCAGCAGAACGGGGCAACTGCTCATAAAGCCAATGAGTTTATGGACGTTTTGAGAAGAAAGTTTCGTGGTCGTGTGATTTCGCGCTTTGGGGACATTGAATGGCCAGCTCACTCTCCAGACCTTAGCGTTTGTGATTTTTTCTTGTGGGGGCTGCTTAAAGCAAGAGTTTACACAAACAAACCCCACACGCTGGATGAACTTAAAGAAGCCATACGCCAAGAAATCGCCAGCCTGCTTCGTGCAATGTTAGAGCAGGTGTTCAACAGCTTTAATGCAAGGCTGGAAGAATGGATGGTCAAAGACCGACGTCATTTAAAGGACCTTATCTTCACATCTTAAACGAATGAAATTGGATGTTCTGATATTATTTTCATTAAATTACATGAACACCCTTCTGTAATAAGCAATACAATATTTTGTATCACTTTTATTTTTAATGTTGTTTTTACTTTAAAACCGTCAGATCTTTTTGCCGCACCCTGTATATGTGTGTGTGTGTGTGTGTGTGTGTGTGTGTCCTGACCAGGTCACGCTGCACCTGTTCACAATAAAACGATGTCACCTGCAAACTTCTGACTAAAAACCATTAATAGAATCATTCAACAGGCTAATGAATAACTGTCCCATTACACTTTTTTCTGTGATGCTCCAATTTACACTTCCTCTTCTTTTGATACTGCATTTCCTCCCCCGAACTCTTTGCTTTCTACCTTTTACCCATTCCAATGGTTTCTATCTAACTTACCATCATTTTTTGGCTTACTCCATCAAATGCCTTAGAAAGATCTAATGTTACAGTATCAATTGGGCATCCCTTGTCCATTTCATATGAAATATCTTGCATATAACTCACTTGAAATTCACATGGATATCCTTTCTAAAGCCATCCTATTGATTTTAAAACATGTTTCTTCCCTCATAGACATTTCCAATGTGTTTGAATTTCAATCTCTCTATTGATTTACCTACCACTGATGCCAAACTGTTCAGCTTGTAATTTTCAACCCTATTTATCACCTCTCCTCTATGGACCAGTACTCCAGTCCTCTGTTAAGCAGCAGGTATCCAGACTCAACCTAAATAACATTTCAAGATAAGGTACAACATCATATCCTGCTGTCTTAAAGATACATGTAATATTATCTACACCAGCCCCTTAACTTTATTAGTGCCTTCATGATATCCTCAGGAGAATTTCAGACTTTTCAGTATGAACCATTTCTAATTGTGTTAACAAGCTTGTTCTCTGATTACACCCTCCCATTCTTCAATTGTAATCCCTAATTGTCACATCAGACCAGTTACTACTCATGTACTTGTTACAGTTGTTGCATAATGCCTTGCATCTCTTGACTCTGTTGTGTTCTTTTCTATCCTGGTCTTTATTTTTTTGGTTGGATATAAACGTTTCTTCTCTCATTCTTACTAAATCCTTGAACCATTACCACTTCAACTCCATTATACTTGTGCCTTCATTCCATGAAATATTGTGGTGATTTAATGTTCCTTGTTTGAATGCTTTCATAAATGTCCACAAAAATTCGCCCCTCCAGCTTAACTAGAGAAATTTTACTGATAGGTATTGCCTACTGATAAGTACACAAATAAAGTTTACTGAAATTTATTAAACTGTCAGTGCATAATATGTCTGATCACCAGTTTACACAATTTGCTGTTTTGATTGATCCTTATCGAACTTTGTAAAACAGTCATTTTGTCGTAACTAATGCACTATCATTCATTAATCCTTAGGACAAAATATATCCACCTGGTTCACTAGCATTATCTCCAACTTTAACAATGGTTGAAAAGTTCTTTATTCAATTTTCATTTAATATTCACCCTAACACTCGGAGATCAATGTTCCTTTCCAAATCAAAAAACCTAACGTTCAGCAAAGTCAAAGTTTTCAACTTTTCTATCCTAACAACCAGACCTGGTGCTAGGATTCTCAGACCCTGGGTAAGCATTCTTAAGCAGTTACATAATCGGTCGGGGCCTGTGGCAAGTTAATGGGATGGGACCCTCTCTCAGGCCAGATGGGTGACCATTTTTTTAGCTTTACCACTGCCCGGGCAGATTCTTGGGTCACGGAGCCCCTTCAGCGGGTCATCGGGACCCCCCCTCAGTCAGTGGGCCTGGGGTAAATTTGACCCACTTACCCCACCTCCTCCCCCTGCCTCCCCAATGTCGACCTTGCTAACAAAAAAATAAACACCACCACAAAAAAATGTGTACTCTGCCAATGCAGCAACTGTAAATCTTATATTGACTGAACATCCATCATTGGCTGCTCCTATTTATACCTTTGCTTATAAGTGTGATATTTTTGCATTTTTAGGTACTCAATTTGATGATGTGACACACTCATATGATCACCAGTACTTTAATTTTTGACGTTTATCACTATCTAAAATTCTTTCAATTTTTCTCAAATTTTTAGCCCTGATTATTTTTAATTATGATAATCCCAAAATATCGCTTCATTTTCTTGTAATAATTTTCCATAGTTAACACTTCTCCATGTTGTCTCAAAATGCTAATTAACCTCTCAAACTTTTACTTCATTAGCCACATCATGCTAAAATATTATCTCACTCCTACTTTCCAAAATTTTATAAGCTATCTTTCCACTGGAAACCTCTTAATTATAAAAATATAAATTTATACCTTCCCTGCAAAACATATATCTGTATTTTTCTGAATAAGTTAATTCCAATTTCTTTTATGATATAAATCTGTCATCAATTACCTTCTTTCAATCTACCAGTATACCAACTTTTTCAAAACTTTCCTTCCTGATTAAGCTGTCATTTTAAGTATTGGTAATAACAATCATTATACCCTCTGCTGTTTAAGTTAAATAAAAATATATTTTACACTTTCTAGTTACATTTATTTTCTATGAAATTCCTTAAATCAATTTATACTTTATCCCCCCAATGGAGCTATCTACTTTTTTACATATTTCTACCTCAAAATACGGTTACATCATTTCGCTATTACCTATGATCACATATAAAATATTAAACTGTTGGGAAAATTCATAAATACATTCTTTTGAACTTAAAAAACATTTTACAATATTTCACTCTATACCAGATCCTTCAAAACTTATTAGCAACTACCACCTGTATAGAACATCTTCTGATCTGTCACCTCCCAGATAAAAAGAATATTTCCAATGTTTTAAAGTGAACTGCACTGTATTCTAATATCTCTTCATTTCTGAAGTATGTGCCTTCTTATACCTGTACCTATTACTACCATAAATTTTGGCTACTGGTTTACTGAACCCTCTAATGTCCATCAGAACTTCTTCATGATCATTTACTCCTACAGTGACATAAAACCCCACAAGATTTATCATCAGGCTTTATTGGGAATGTAATCTTGACTCCAACTCCCCTCACACTTTTGTGATAATATTATATACACCCATGGGCGCTGGTAGGATTACTTTAAGGGTGTTTTTTTATATATACATTATATACAACACTTATTACTTATGAACTAAGGATACTGAATTTATTGACAAGGTTTTAAAGAAATTTGGACAACCTACGCGTCTTTTAGTTATTATTCAAACAGTGAATTTAATAATAAAATTTTTGTTTCTTAATCTTTTTCTGTATATTTTCTTTCATATCCTCCCCTTCAGTTACTTTACATTACCATAGAAATTTCTTGCATCATTCTGTATTCTCCCTGAAGCCATATTATCCTGTTTCAATTCTTTATATAGTTATTTGATGCATTCTCTGTTGTCCTGCCATTTCATTACATTCGTTCCTACCAGCATATTTGGACTTGGCTGTAGTATTCAGGTTCTGCCCATTTTCTTAATTTTGTTTCAGAATGAATATATCTTCCCCATTTTTAATATCTTTTAAATGAGTTTCTCCTTCCTATCCACCATATTAGTGAGTCCCTTCAACATCCAGATTGTCTGGCCTGATACTACTCCTTTTTGTATATTACAGTACAGTTTGGAGCTGTTCCATATCAGTCTCAAAACAAAAACAAAAAAACAAAACCTGACACCAATAGTGATTTAATAAATTGAAATGCATATGCCAAAACAAAGTTAATTTTGTACCTTTAATAGACAGATGGAAATCCAGTATTTGTAATAAAATAGTTCTAGCATATGTTACAGTCATCATAGCTCTAGGTCTTAGGCCACTGAGTATTATATCTGGGATCTGTCAATCACCAAATGAGACACCAAATGGCTATTAAGCAATCTCTACAGTTCTTGTATAGTTTTTCATGTGTTCCTCTGCACTTTCTGTTAAAAGTCAGAGTTATATGACAGATGTTTTAAGATCATTTCCCTTAAAAAATTAAACTTATTACACTGTTAGTGTAATACTGACAAAATACTAAAATCAAAGATAAGGTCATTAACATAAACCTCTGTTAATAGACAGTGGACATGGTAACAATGGTTGTGTAGAGACACTATCAAAATTAAAACATTTTATTGTTATGAATCATTTTCTTTATATATAGACGAAATTAAAATCTTTTGTACATATAATCATCAAATGACAATTCATCTGTGTATGTAATCTATTAGACATATACAAGTTTCTAAGAAAATATGAGATCAGTACACTTCAATTTCATAAATTTATAACCAAAAAAAGATTGGAACACATATCTGCGAACAATTTACAATAGTTGAATCGAGATTATACTCCATTCATAAATGTTCATTGAACATACTCTTTATTGTATAACTTATATAAACATAACAGTACAGAAGTGTAGAAGATGTATTTGCTCCTTAAGTTATATCTTATTTGTGTTTCTTAAATTGGTAGTTTAAATTTAACTTTCTGCACAGAAATTCTAAATAAATAGTAGTCATATACAGATATTTACATGTCAATAACATTCTTTTAATATAAATTTGTTTGCAAAATAATCCCACTTTTTCTTTTCTTGCTCTGCCCATGCTACATTCCTGCAGAGCCTCACATTAAGTGTACTTCCCCTTCCTTAGTATCTTTTCCTCTGCTATTAAGTTGTCTATAGCAAAAACACTGACATAATTTATATGAAAGGATGTATAGATTTCATGTATTTAAATTTTGTTATTTCTGGTTTCACTCACACTCTATTCTCTCTTTCAAGATTCACACGTATGCCATGTTGTATTGCTTACAAAGTGAATTATAATTTCCCTTGATATATATATTTTCAAGGAATTCATATGTTCCATAATGCACACTTTAAATCTTAAAGGTCAGTTTTTTCAAGGCTGTGTTAACAGGTTTGCATATTTTCAGATTTTATTTTCATATCCAGTCAGAACAATCTTCTATTTTGCAAATTTGTTATTCTCATAGCACAGCTTTCATGTTTTCAGACATGCAGCAAATTACTTGCACTACACAGCTCTATTTACAGTTATCTGTCTGGCCTGTTACTACTCCTTTTAGAGTGGTGTGGTAACTCAGGGTTCCAGGTTCAAATACCACTAGGATCAGGAATTTTTAATTCTACTTAATCATATGAGCTTCACCAGGACATACCGTGGTTCAGGTTCCATGCTAAACTGTATGTGCAGCCACGATACAAGCAGAATTATTGGCAAATTGAAACTCTATCATCAGGTCACAAGATCATATGATTTTACTTTACTACGGCTTTATCAGAAACATTCTTCATTATATTAATTTTTATAGAATAGAGATTAGAAAATTTATAATACAAACAGTTTTTACAATTTCAAAATTGTGTTGCATTTAAAAAAATATTTGTTCAACATCTCACATCAGAGCATTTTAATGTGAGATTTATGATAATGATATGAGATAAATGTTTCAAAAAATAGAATTATACAATGATGATAAAGAAAAAGGAAAATGCTGTAGGTTAGTATTTAAACCAAAAAGATAAATTCATTAATTATCAAAACTGGTATGTCTACTCATACATAAGGAAGCTTTTGAACATGCACACCTATCGGCCTTTGCATATGCCTCATTTTGCTTTCAGGTGATTTTGGAGGCCACACAAAATGCTGTGCAACTTTATTCATCTTATTATTCATTTTTTAAGTAAACCTTCTTCTGAGGAGCAATTACTCTGTGTTTAAGCACAACACCATTCTAACATCATCTATCAGTAGGCTATAACTATCAGCACCTGTATCTTCAAACCAAACAAATTGCTTTAGCATAGCAAAATAGCAGCCTCCTACCAAGTGAAGTGATGTTGGCAAGCACGGCAATGACACACAAGAATAATACATGGAAAACATTATTATGAAAACTTGGTTGTAAACTTAAGTATGGAAAAAAAAACCAATCCATGGAAAACTGCATACATATGAGAAATGATAACGTGTATTATAGCCTATCGATCACCACATAACTACATTATTGCTTTCAACTTTTGTAAGAGATTAAAATGTTGGTCATTCATTGAAAAATTTTCGGTGTAAATATCAAGTGTATTTTTATAGTAAGCTGAGCAATAAAATTCATCCTAACAAAAGAGAGGTTCTGGATGACAAAGGGTACCTTTCCATTATCTTAAATGCCTGATACTTGTGGCAAGAAGAGTTTACTTAAACAAAGTGGTAACAATAATTTAAAAAATGCACAGCAAAACTGAAAGATGATGAAAAACCAATGTATAATTATTGGAAAATCCAGTACTAGAATAAATGCATAAGAGTAGAATGTGGATATATGTATATATTTATAAAATTCTCAGGAACATTCACAGGGCTCTTGCCACCAACTTTGATAAATGATGGATTTACTGTCCTCATACTAGTTAATTTTAATTTCTTCCAGCAGCCATGAAACCATGATGATTTAACATTGTAAAGAAATATAGATTTTTTAAAAAAAATTCCCCTACTTTCATCAATACGATTCAAAATCTAAGAAGTTCATTTCGAATTAATCAACCAATATTTATTTCAAAGTGGAACATTGTTTAAAACTTATAATTAGTTAAAAGTAACAATGAATTCAACAGAACCTGCTAAATGTGCTGCTGTGAAATAAAATTTTATCCTGGGATACTAACAGCAGTTACTCAGCACAGACCTTTTCTCTTATTTCTGTTCCACAGATGTATATTACACATCTTAAAAGTATGGAATTAAATACATATAAAAATAAAATTGCCTTCATATTTAATATTTACAGCTGCGTTCTTTAGAAAACTGAAAATGCAGTACAGATTCATATTGATTTTGATTATATGTGACGAGAAGAAGATACTAAGAGAAATGGGCAGTACAATCTCACATAATTTAAGCATATAAACAGAAAACATTTTCTTGTATAAAATATTTATTAAATATAAAATTCTTCAGTTAAAAATAACAAGCTGATGGGTAACATCAACATATTTATTTGTTTTATTAGATTCTTATTTTTGTAAAAAAACAACTGTTCTTTTTAAATCTTTAATTATGAAGGTAAATAAATAATGCCAGTTCATAAAAAAATAATAATACTATGGGTTTTTAGCTCTAGATATTAAGACTTACATTCAAAACTAGTAAGCAATTTAAATAAATAAATCAATTCTAAAAAATGAATTTAGAAAACCACATTTGTGTTATAAAAATAATATTATCACAAAGTCAGAGAGAAAGAAGCTATCATTTAAATTGAGGAAAGGAATGTGTAAGTACAACGAATGTTAAATAGAAAAAAAAAAAAAATCCAAAGAAAACAAATATTTCTGTATGAATTCTATCCAGAAATCACCATAATTCTCTGCTGGTCAGTATTTACTGCTCCTTCTTGCATTTTTCCTATATCATGGTCATTTTGTAAAATAATGGTTTCTTTCTCTTTCTTTATTTTAATTTTGCTTCCTTCGGTTACCAAATACCAAGGGCAGTTTGACAAGACCAAAAAGGCCAGAGGAACTTATACAAAGCTTCTGTTTTACAAATATTTTTCTACTAATGCTTTGGCTAGCTATATTACTACTGGTATAATCTGATTGCATGAAAGAGTTTCCTTAATCATTTTACTTGTTTTTTTCCCCCCCCTTTAAAACTAAATTTAGATAATTTACCACAACTTACGGCAAGTGGACAGAGGTTATTGATATTCATAAAATATGGAAAAACATGGAATTTTTATAGAATACCATAAAGAGTAAATTAGAGACTGATGACATTTTCTCCTTGTTTCATCATTATTTCTCATCCTTCACAGAAGAATGGTTTTCATTTTTTACATAGCATCCAATAAAATATTTTAACTTCCATTTTGCACACACATATATAGAAGCAACTGTAGGAAGTTAATGTACAATGATACTTTTTATATGTGACCAGAATATGAAATTTAAATGAAAATGGCACAACAGTGTGAACAATTACACAGAATTTGATGCCAGTGTTCTGAGTAGTGCCGCACAAATATTTATATGCTACCAGTGCTTATTGTGTTGAGCTGCTTGATTTTTGGTGTCAAACTATGTAAATACTGTTACAAGCTCCAAGGATTATTAAATGCATTAGAAACTGAATAAATTTTAAAGTTTAATACTACATTACTTATATAAAGGACTATCAATAACTTAAATTCACTAGAATAGTATCAAACTTCAACACATGTCTTCATGTCTATCATAGAAGTAATTTTTTTAAAAAAATCAACATTTTTTAAAGCTTCTATGTTGTTTTTTTTTGCAAACTTAATTACTTGTATGTGGAAGGTTTTTTGAGTGTATTATTGCCAATGTAGTCTAGGCAAGTTTGCTGCCAGATAGCGTTTTATAACATCATCTGGCTGTTAAACTATTAGTTTAATATATAGTTGACAACATGACATTTGAGTGTTATTATTAATGAAACTGTTTCTGAATACCACATTAAACTTTATGCTAAGGAAAAAGATCTTACTGAATTCAGTTTATCAACAATGTTTTATTGGATAATATGGTAACTGGAGGTAACTTGGAAATATCAACTGATATCCTTCAATTATAAGCATTATATACAAAGAAGAAAAGTCTAAATGTGTCTTTTTCATGAAAATACCATCTACGACAAATGTATTAACAGTAACACATACAGTTGTATTAGAAATCTACAAAAACCTTAAAAAATTACCACACATAATAATCACTTATAAAAAACATTAATATTTGAAACCATCAGAACATCTAACATCCTTTTCTTATATTTTGTTCCTTCCTTTATTTAACCTGACAACTTCAATAATACTTACAACAGCAAAAGATTTCATTACAGTGAAATAGAAAAAGTCCATCATACCCACAAAAGTAAATTTTTTGAGAAAGTCTTCTTATGATTAAAGGTGGTGTTAATATAGCTGCAGTATTGAGGGTATGTTGGGCAGTGTGAACTTTGCTTCCTGGAGGATACACCTGGCCTCATTTGTAGTTGGCTTAAGGAAGGGTGCCCTGTGCAGGGAGGAATTGGGATTGGGGTATTAGAAATCCCGGGATGTGGAATATTAAAGGGTTTGACAGGTGAAAGACAAGGACTGTTCATGTCTAATGGCAAAGAGGAGAAGTTGAAATGGCAACTGGAGGTGGGAAGTGATGGAAAGGGGCAAAGGGTATGTTCAAGGCAAGTTTGCAGGAAGATGTTTTTGTGAATAGTAGAGGATTACCAGTACCATAATGTGTGAGACAGTGGAGAACTAACTAACACAAAAAGAGGCTAAGCAAATAAGTAATATGTGCAACAATAGAGTGGTTTTTACTGGTGATGTAGCAATGTTTCAAGATTGCAGAACTGTGGGAGAGTAGAACCTGCACTAAAACATAGAAGCAGAATGAGAGAAAATGGGGCTTATTCAAAATAGTACACATGCCAAATGGAATATGGATACTTTCTGATGGTGGTGATGGGCTTTTGAAGTGACAAGCAAATATCATATGCAAACAAAGACTGTACTAATTGAGACAAAAAAAACATGCAAGTGACAAATGCATGTGCAAATGAGTCAGTTGCATGCAAAAGAAGAGAATGCCATGACAGGAAAAATGGGAACATCTCGAAACAAAGAACAGAAGGCAAAAAAATATTAAAAAGAAGTGATTAAAGAATACTGAATGACTACAATTTCTTAATTAGGAAGGAAATGAGATTGTTAGTATAATTATGTTAAGGTAATGCATATATTTTTCTAACTGACAAGTGTCTTGAGTGAAAATTTTATTTTTTATGGAGGTTACTTGGTTGCCATTGCTTCTTCTGCTTTGATATGTGATGGAATTTTTAATATAATTATGCTAAAAGCTACTTTTATTTCCTACTTAACCAACTTCATTAATACCCTAGCTTTTACCCCAGATCATTCATTCTGTACAACCTTGAACTCAATGCTTCTGAGTGACAGTATCTTATCCAAACTCGAAATAACATCTCTCAAATAATTACCCCATACCTTGTTCAAATCAGCCTAGTATAACACTAAATATACTAAATGTTCCTTCCACATCGTGGACCTCCCTAGAAACATTTAGTTGTTAAGCCAAGTGATACAACCAGAAAATTCCTAACATCTCAAAAGAGATTACACTACAAGAAAGTATAAAACTTTTCTTTGTTTCATCAATAAACCAACATTGACATCTGAAATATTTTCTTTCACTTATGAGGCACAAAATTTTGTCAACTACACTGGATCATCTCTGAAACACGCAAATAAATCAGAAATCAGCAATTTTTAGCCAGCCCAAACAGATCTCCAGAAAGAGCACATTTTATAGTACAGCGCACAATAGGTAAGTTTGCCCATCAAGAATTCTACTATTTATTCAAGATACTCCTGATCTGAATATTATAATAGGATTCAAATTTCTTCTCACTAAATGCTTAGTGGTTACAAGATAAATTAGTCTGAGAACATTTTTAATTAGGTTACTTTTTAACAGTTCAGTATAGGTGACAAGTTTAGGAAATTAATATTCATGGCTTAAAGGCCTGTACAACAGTCTACATGTAAGCTGGTAAATGCCAACCAGCTGAGAAATATTAGTTCTTTAATGTATGGAGGTAGAATTAACAGGTTTTTTAGACTTATGTCTCAGCACAGTTTATGCAATCTTAATATCAGTGCCAAAGTGTGTGTCAAAATCATATGTTAAAAGTTCTTAAATGTTTGAATATAGCTTTTTTAAAAACAAATTTGTTCAGTTAGTTAAAAGTGATCCTTATAAATGAAACTACTGATTAGGAACTGAAGTGATGGATTAAAATAATTTATTCCATCAGAATGTATGCAAATAGCTAATCACATGTGAAGCATGACTAGTATGATACCATTCTTATAGAAAGTTAACCACATTATGGATTAAAGGAATTACTTTGAAAAAAAAAAAAAGTGACAAATATGCTAAACATATTGTATATGGTCACAAAATAAAAAGATTCCTTTACAGTAAACATTTTAGACATCTTGGGTGAAATAAAAATCCGCTAAACAGTATACAGTCAGAAAATTAAAAAAAAATATATAGTAAACATTTTAGACATCTTGGGTGAAATACAAATCTGCTACATTATACCTTGTGAAAAAATATCTCCTGAAAAATACAATAGTCTTAGTTTCCATAGAAAATAAAGAAATAATATTTTCTTTTTTTTAAAAAAAAAAGCTTACCATTAACAATACAAAGTATTAATGGAATTGTCACCTTTAGTCCCGTGTTTGAATTAATAGGCATTTGGGGTTTATACTAAAAACTGTTTCAGTCTAGAAAATTATTCATGACCTACAGGTCCCAACTAAATAAGTGATGTTTGACCAACATGTCACGAACACCATCTTTCAGAGGTTGAGACTGCTCTTTTTTAGCTGGTAGTTCCCAGTCTGGATTCAAATTAAATGCAAACTGAGATAGAACACGTAGCTCACATTTAATCTGAACCCAACCAGGGCTGTATATAAAACTCCATGGGTGATACCTAAAAGAGAAAAGAGAGTATGAGACAAAAAACAGAAATAATGCATGAATTTAACTGAAATAAAGAAGGACAATGTAGTATTCCCTGTTTTGTGATTAGTACAGATATGAAAAATTATTAAAATTAATCATTTTTATGATAGTTATGAGGCAGTTATTACTGAATATTTGCTTTTATTCAAGGAGAGTATGATAGAAAAGGGTTAGCATAGTTAAAATTTTAAGTTTAAGATATTTGGGGGTAATTTCTGACTAATTTATAATTATTTACATAAAAATATAAATAAAAGTTTTGAAACTGCAGCTTCGAACAAGTTGCAAAGAATTGCACACAACATAGGAGTATTTGAGAAATATGAACAAGCAACAAGAATGGGAAAAAAACATGCTGATTGGATAGTCAAATAACATAATCCCATAAGAGGGTTTAATATATAAATTATTAAATAAATGAGCATTGGGAAAAAAGATTTGTAGGCTAGGGAAATTAAAGGGAATTAAATATTTTTAGAATATTACAGAAGTAGTGTCATATAACCTAAATTTCTCGCATTTGACTTCAAAATTAGCTTAAAGAGTCATGAGCATATAAGAAACCAACAGCAAACCATTTTAAAAGTAGTTTTCAAATAGTTGTCTAAGAGACAGAAAACAAGTTAAGGAGTAGGATTTGATCAAAGTGATAAGTCAACATAAGCTATACAGGGAGAAAATCCTATTTGTTAATAAATTCATTTATAGAAGTGTGAAATTAAATTACAAGCGCAACATATGACACTTTGGATCAACAAAATTTAGGAAAAGAGTTAGACCAAATTTCACAACTTGTAAATATGTGGTCATAATTATACCGAATCAGTCCTTTTTTAATAGAACCCATAATTTTCGAGCTACAGTAATAATTCATACCACATTAAATTCAGAATAAAAAGTTACATATTATACAGAAAGCTAGAATTGATAGTGAAATGGGAAGTACGTTTTTTGGAAGGAAAACTAGATTTTGACTAATCATACAATATCATGATTTGACAAAATTATGTCCCTGACAGAGTAATTAATCCCATCATAATTTTTTTTCTGAACATGATGAAATCACTTACTTTTCAATTACATTAATATTCAGATAGAAAAAGTAAAAGAAAATGTTTAAAGAAAGATGGCAACAAAGCATAACGCTGATGTCATTCAGAATGATACAACAGCTTCTAGGAAAAAATCGATTATGTTTGAAATATTGCACCACATAATGAAAGTACATGAAAGGAGATAACACTTGAAAAACACTACCAAAAGATAGGAAATTAAATTTTTGACACTAGTTTGCAAGAGACCCCATTGCAAAACTTGTGGTATGCATCCACCTACCACTACCTATAGCAACCCTACTACTGGTGAAACCTACCCCATGATAGGTCATGCCACTTGTACAACCACCCAACTCATTTACCAGCTCACCTGCCTCCACTCAAACTCATAATCCATCAGAATGAATGGTCACAGACAAACAGTTTACTCCCAAAACCTGGACCTCGCTGTTGCTCACCATGCCAGAACTCACAACACCCGTGACCTTAATAACTGCTTCACAGTCAGAGCCATTAAAGTACTTCCAGATACTACCTCCCAATCTCAACTCTGCAGTTGGGAATTGGCATATCAACACATTCTGCAGACTAGACATCTCCCAGACCTTAATTTCTGTTAATATTTTCCATCCTCACCCTATACTCCCATCACTGGCCAGCACAATAGATTCATATATTTTTCAAAAATTTTCAATTATATTTTTATTTACTTACTTATATTTTTTATTACTATTATTTTTTCAGCCATTTTAATCTTTCTTATACTCACATTTATATTATCATTGCTCCCCCCACCACCTCCGACGGTCTATTGCGTTCTATGAGTGGCTGCGTCGAACGCAAGCCCAGACACTTACCTCTGTTAAAGGGGTTTTCACATGAAATATTGTATTTTCTTTGTTTGTGTGTTGTTTTGTGTTGCTGCTGCCCTCCTCCCTTTCAACTTTCGTGAGTGTTGGGTGTATTTTACCTGTCATTTCCTTGGAAATATATTATCAGATTCACATATCCTTGTCTAAAGCCAAGTTGTAGATTTGCATACCAGTTTCTTTCCTCACAGACATTTTTGATGTAACTGCATATTATTCTCTTCATCACTTTATCTATCACTGATGTCAAACTAACCTCTCCATTAATTTACCTTCCAGTGATATCAAATCAATCAGTTTTTTCCAACCCTATTTGTTGCCCCTCCTTTATGAACCAGTACTACTATCAGACCTTTCCAGACTGCTAAGAAGTAGCAGACTCCAAATCCAATATAAATAATATTTCAAGGTAAGGTACAATATTATATCCAACTATCTTTACTATATCTGCAGTTGTATTATCTACAACAGCTCCTTTGCACTTTTTTTAGTATTCTTAGTTTCTTCATAATTTCATGAGGATCTGTTTCAAATTTTGTAGTTTGCTCATTTCTACTTAAGTGGAGACACTCTTTTACTCCCTCCCATCCCAGGAAGATAGTACCCAATAGTCTCATTAAATCAGTCAGTCAGTATCTCTGCAATTTTCAAATCTCGGTAACTTCTTTGTCATCCTTATCTACAGTTGTAAGAATCCTTCCAATCAGTTTTCTAACAGCCACAGAAATTTCTAGATGCAACATTCAGTGGTCCTCTGTGCCAATAATATTCTTCATAAACCCATCTTTAACTCACTTAGGTTTTTTTAAGTATTCCTTACTGCCTTGCTGCCTCTTCACTTTGTTCTGTTCTCACCAACTTCTTTAACCTCCTTACCTCCCTATTGTAGTATATGGGCTCTGTACTTCTATTTATTTTCTGGGATACATTTTTTTGTCATTTTTCTTTATCTCTTTTAACTCTACCTACTTTTGCTCCTCTGTAATTGTGCCATCCTTCCGTTCAGCTGAACCTTTCGCTGAAATACCTTTTCAATTCTGAAATTTGTTCCTTTTTATAACCATACCAATGTCCCCCATCATTTTTGGTCACTGGTTTACTGAATCCTCTAACATCCAACACAATTGCTTCGTGATCACTTATTCCTTTAGTTGCTTGACACTCCAAAAAGTTATCATCCACCTTTACTAGGAAGATATCCAATATATTTAATCCCCTTGTGTTCTGCTCTATCACTTGTAAAATCATCTTCCCTTACTAAGGTATTTGCAAATCTCTGTTCCTTGTGTTACTAAACTTATTTCCTATCCAGTTGACATCAGGTTAATTTAAATCCCCACAAATAATGATCATTCTATGCTCATTTCTGAACTCTGAATATTAATTTAATTTCTCCCACTAGAGTAAGCAGCCATTACTCTGATATTTTCTAGTTTATCACTCCAGAAGTTTACCCCTAATAACTCATGGTCACAATATAAGACTACCTGTGAACTGTACAAGTAATTGCTAATCAATATGAATACTCCTGCACCAATTGTTTCTCTATCTCTGTAGGAAGCAGGAAAAAACTCATTTGTACTCCTTTTAACAAAGAACCTATCCCTGTAATTAAGTGTGCTTTATATTGTAAGGTAACCTAAAATTTTATAACTGTGTACCAAAATTTGTTATCAGAACCATGAGTTAAATTGAACAGCATTGCATATCATTTTTAAAGTCAGTTACTAAGTTAATTCAAGCTAGGAATCAAATTTTTACAGTTTTGCGAAAGCATCTGAACAAGCTAGTATTTGCTGTTGCATCATCTTGAAGCAGCTTCTACTTTAAAAATTCATAATAAACCGAAGAACACAGGTAGCGACTGCAAAATCGCTCAGTAGTCATTTTTAAATACATAGAATCGTTTAAGCCACTTTTAGATTGATAGCTTTAATAGCTTAGGAAATATTAACTAGTTAAAGTTTATTTTTGTTGACGAGTTTTATTTCACCTTTTTGAAAATAGTAGGCAGGGGAGTTTTTGGTGCAAAATGAAAGAGAATTCAATTAAAAGTAAAATAAAAGTTATTTGTTTCATAGTTGTAAAATTGTAGAAGTTATTAACAAGTTTTAGAAGCTCAGAAAATAAATTTTTACGGCCAAGCTATTGAAGATACAAATTTTTTTTATAAGGATCGAAATCAACACTTTTTAAATGATCTAGCTACTGACAAAATTTCAGAGCATTAGGAATATTTTAAGTCACCAAAGTCATATGCATAATGAAATCCGTAAGCTTTAAGTACAACATTTGATCAGATTGTGAGACTACTTTCGTGGGAAACCGGAAGACAAAGTGTTCCCACGGGCATTTCTTCATATAGCAGCCCTGAGCTTTCCTCGTGGCCAGTTAGAGTGTGACTATGTTACCTTGTGGCATGATGTAGACACCGGCCAGTCTTTCACAAGTTGATCGAGCGAGTACAAAGCTACTTTGCGGTACAATGTAGATGCCCCCCCCAGTCTTCTAGATTCAGTTAGTGCGTGACTACGCTTCTTTGTGGCACTAATTGGGCACGCAGCGGGACAGATGTACATTTCAGGCAAGCATATGGAACTTTAAGGACAGCGTGTGGCGAAATTAGAACACCTCATGTAACTATAAATTCAGTTAGGGGTCGTGAGGTTGGCCTGTCTTGAATGTGTTAATCAAATAGGCAAATAAAATTCTTTGGAGACGGTTTTCGATGCTAATTTAGTTTTGTGACTTTGTTTAAAATTGAAGAATATAGTGAACATCAGTGACTTTTCCTAATTTGGGGTTTAATGAAATTAGGTGGTGGCCAAGTTAATGTTGCAAAGCACAGAATAAAATTATCCAAGACAGAATCACAGTTACAGTTGAGATCAGAACGTTTGGTACAACCCCGGCCAACGTTATCGCTTCACAATGTATCTCTATTAAGTTTCCAAATTCTATTATTTTTTTTTCATTATATTTTTACAGTTCACCAGTTAGACTCTTATTACTGGCGTTATGATATTTTCAGCCTTTCCAGTTACTCTCCCACCGGTTTTTGTTGTAACAGCTTCATCCATTTTGTGATTTTCCTCATCTTTCATCTGCAATCAGTGTCCCTTTGGATCACTTATTTTTGCCCCTAACCGAAAGAAAGGCATAATCCTGATCCAATTACAACTGGAAGTAAAATCCCTTATAGCTTTAGCTAACAACTCAGAAAGCGTTCCCTTGCCTCTCCTATTTAGGTAAAGGCAAAGTGTAGTAAAATCTAATCTACTAATGGTGTCCACAGGCATAAACCCTCAGATAGAACTGAAGCCTTTCCCAAACAACATTTCTGTTTCCAAGATTACCTACCATACAGCATGGTTCAACTGTGGCCCATCATGCCGAGACAATACCTCCACTACAGTTCCCCAATAATTATAGTGATGGTCAGGGCCGGCATTAGGGAGGGGTAAGCAGGGCAAAAGTACCCTCCGGCGAGGGTGCCTAACTAAATAGAAACCACACAATTTTTTTTTTTTAAAAAAAAGGTGTTATTTGATTTTTTGGATTAAAATTTTCTGCCTGTATCCAAAAAAATCAAAGTTTAAAGTAAAAAATAAAATAAAAAATCAATCGGTATTGGGGGGGGGGGACCGAGAACACTTATCTGAGGCCCAAAAATCCTAGCGCCGGCCCTGGTGATGGTAATATCTTAATTGAATAACACTCACATTTTATCAGTATCTACTCAACAATTACACCATCTATTAGTTTTGATAGCACATGAAGCTTTGGCAAGGTGGTAAAGCTTGAAATATTTTCCTAAAACTGGAATCCCGAAATATTTTTCATAAGGGATCTGTTAAAGGTAATGTACTATACCATGTCAGTAATGATTTGATAGAAAACTTACCACTTTTGAACTACTTCAACACAAGAGCACAGAACTTCCAACCAGAGGTGTAAAACTTGCTCATTTAAACCCAAACAAATCAAACTTCGCAGTTTTACATCCATTTGTGCATGTGCATTGTCATGGCTAAGGTTCACTGCTTGTACACATCGATACAATAGCTGCAAAAGAGGCAGTAACAAACAAAAAAATCGATAAATAATGAGAATAAGTTTATTTCATGTAAAAATTCACTTTTTAATAGTAAGAATAAACATTTTTTAGTTTCAATAAACAAGTCCACATTAAACTTTGACACTTAACAATCATCATTACTTATTAATACATATGGAAGAAACAATGGCAGAAAGTTTTTATAGAAAAAGAAGATTTTGTTTACGAGGAAAAAGAGTGGAATGTGTAAAGTTCTTTGAAATAACCAAAGAGACAAAGAAAGAAGTGAAGTGCTGGAATATTGGAACACCATATATAGGCATATATAATCAAAATTGATAAAATAGAAACAAAAATCATTTATAGGATGTAAAGGGAAAAGATATACAACTGGAAGGAGAAGAGATGAAACAAGTACAGAAAATTTAATATTTTAGAAGTAATATTCTATGTTTATCTATAAGAGTCAATCCATCTACAAAAACTAGCAAACAGTTTTTGTTTAAGCATTCACCGTTTTTAAGCCTGTATATATGACACTGGGGCAGTAAATCTAATTATGAATATCTCATAAGAAATGCGAAAGATATAATCCCAACTAAATGTTGCATACTCCAGCACTACCTATCTCACTTTTTGAAAATATTTCACAATTTATTAATTATTTATTTAAATAACAGCTATTTTGTCTTTTAATGCCACAGATAGCCTAATATAATCAAAGAAAATATTATTTCTTGAAAGAAAAATGCAAAATTTTGCATTGTTGTATGTTAATTTGAATATTGACACCAAAACGCAGTAGCTTTCGTGACATCATCACATGTGCTGCTGTAAACTAAGCAGCAATTTGCTTATGTTGTTGATAAAATTAGTTCTACAGTTTAAAAATGGTGTGTAGTGTCTTGGTGTGTAAAGATATCTATTAAATTTTGTATTTAAATAACAAACAAGGAAAATATATGGAAAGTGCCTAAAATTTGCATCAGGGGACTCAGCTTATTTGCCTACCAAAACTTCAGTATATTTCCGTGAACACCACTTTGATGTAAGTTTTTACTTAATATTTTAACAAGTTCAATAAACTGGGTACTATAATATTTTTCAGTGATAAACTCAAGGGTCCATTGGTAAGCAAACTATTAGTGTGGAAGTTAAGTGTTGTGTGTACCAAATTTTCCAAATTTCAACAAAAAAATATTTTATTAAGAAGCTGTCTTTAAAATTTAATGCTATTCAAATTCAATTTAAGTACACAACCCATTTCAAGAAAAGATCTTTGAACCACTTACCTCATAACTTCTAATCTAAGAATGGAATGGTTGATATGACCAAGATCATATTAAAACAACAAAACCCTCAAGGTTTAAATAAACAAAATTGACCTAAGATAAGAGATAAAATTGTTATCCTCCCAATTTTGTCATAAAATCTGTTTCATTACCTATCAGAACAAAGGAGCATACAGAAGTGAGACCATCACTTCCCAAACATGAAGACAGGAAAGTTGTGACAGCAAAAAAAGAACACAGTTCAAAATATTTCAGGTATACCCTTAGTCACGTTGAAGAGGAATGAGACAATTGGCAGGTGGTATAGATGTGCACATCCCATGTCTTACCACATGAATGAATGTAGTATGAGCAGTAACAGTTTGGCCTCACATTCAGGAGTACATGGGTTTAAATCCCTGTCAATCCTTCCCGATTTTGGTTTTCCATAGCTTGCTGAAATCACTCCAGGTAAATGCTCAGAGTATTTCAAGCAGCCATATCTGAAATTCCTCCCTGCTCTTTTCTTTCAGACACCAAGTGTAATGGGTGAGTGGTGAATGAACCGGCCTCACATTTAGGAGGACGCTGATTTGAATCCCTGTCCTAGCATTCAGATTTGGCTTTTCTCTGGTTTTCCAACATCACTCCAGGTGAATGCCTGGATGCTTCCTTCAAAAGGCCATGGCCGAATTCATTCCCGTCCGTTGACCCCAGTCCCGTCCCACCTCTAATGACCTCAACTTTGATGAGGTGTTAAGTCATAAGAAAAAAAATCCTTTAAGACTTCTAATGACCTCAATGTCAATGAGGTGCATAGCCTCAAGCAAAAAAAGTATATAAAAATGAATGTGTGTCATGTTGCTCTTCTACATGATTAAGGGATTATCTATGCTATTACCTGGTACCAACGACTTTGTTTGCATTTGTAAAGAATTTTGATTGATAGCTATCAACATGCAACCACCTTAGTGTACAATGGAAGACTGGAGGCTAATAACACAAAAAAAGTGCAAGTGATCTGTGCAGGGTATTTATGGCTGCAAAAAGTTAAATATAGGGACAATCATGTCTTTGGTCGAAATATGAAAATGCCCACGGTCGACTACTTTCAACCTTCATATTTCCCACATGCCCACAGCTACTGACATGCAACCACCATAGAGCATGATGGGAGACTTGAGGCTACACAAACACCAGTGATCTGTGCTATGTAGTTGTCTTTGTAAAGTGAAATATTAGGACACAGCATCTTTGGTAGAAATAACAAAATACTCTTGGTTGACCATTTTCAATCACCATATCTCGCACATCGCCACAGCTACTGACATTCAACCACTATAGAGCATGATGGGAGACTTGAGGCTACTACCAGACACAAACACCAGTGGACTGTGCTAGGTAGTTTCGATGCAGACATGTCTATTTTGATATCAGGTCAACCACTTTCAACCACCATATTCACCATATCCCCACAGCCACTGACATGCAATCACCATATTGCATAATAAAAGACTCCTGTCAACCACCACACACAATAGGCAGTGGTCTGTGCAGGGTAGTTCTAACTGCAAGGTGAAATGTCGGAACACACACGTCTTTGGTAGAAATAGGAAAATGCCCTGGGTCCACCACTTTCAACCACCATATTTCCCACACAATCATAGTTACTGACATCTAACCATCATAGTGCATGATGGGAGACTTTAAACCATTATCACACACAAACACCAGTGGTCTGGGTTATGTAGTTGCAGCAGCAAAGTGAAATATACGGACACACATGCCTTTGATACAAAAATGTCACTTATTGACCACTTTCAACCTCCATATCTCCCACACCCCCACAACTACCGACATTCGGCCAACGTTGTGCACGATGTGTGACTCCGTGTTACTACCATACGCAAACACTAGTGGTCTGCGCTAGTTGCAGCTGAAAAGTGAAATATAGGAACACACATGTTGCAAGCTCACAGTTGTCTTGGCGTAGTACTTGTTGGGGCTTTTAGATTTAATTATGAATTAACACTTATAAATAAAAAGTTCGGTCAGCCGTGCGGTCGCCAATCTGCTGATCTTTACTAGTTAGATAAACTAGAATTGTAGTCAGAGAAAACAAGTAAGAAAGTACTGAGAAATACACAGCATTTCAGCTTTCACAGTTCACTCACATTTATTCCTCTGAAACTACAAATATCTAAGCAAGCCAGCAGATACTTAAAAACTAAACTTCTTCTCCAAAGAATGCAGGTTCGAGGATAATCAAGGATTGTAACATTCAGTACAAGCCCCATAATTAATTATTACACAATCGATGTGATCCAAATCAATAGCAGTTCAACATACACAGTTTATGGGAAACCAGTTCATTCAAAATAACCTTCATAGTCCACAAAAATACCTCCAGAATGTCCACACAATGTCTTACAACTCTGAGCCTCGGTTAAGCGACACACACACACGCTCCCGGCCGCGGCATATAAGCTCTCGCTGGCCGTAGCTTACTCGACCGTCGCCAATACAAGACTGTTTTTAAAGCGCGCTAAGTAATCGCTCCACCAAAGACATTACATTTACTTCTCAGATCACAATTTATACTAAAATTATATCCGTAATTTCAACGGTTATGTTACACTCCCTAACTAACAACCTTGTGATAATTGATCTGGTTTCAGATAAAATTGATCAATTATCAAAAAAAAACTGTTATGTCACACTCCCCCGGTTGGAATGTGGCGAAAGTTGGCATTGAAAAAGGTACCAACTTTCGTCATTACAGACCACTTCTGTTAACATTTACATAGAAACATGGGGTACATACCAATACATATTGTCAAACATAACGCTAAGTCTGCGTGGCTGCTTGCTTACACTTACAATAACAGAAGCAAATACATATTAAGTTCAACAAACATACAAGAAAAATATTACACACCAGACATATCAGAAACAGTAAACATAAGAAAGGAAAAAAAAACCCACTGAACAAAAAATAGAAAAAAAAGGACATGAATTAGTATTCAATAGCAAGTTGACAGCTTGCTGTCAAAAACATTGCTTTCAATGTAAACACCAGCTACACACAGGTCAATGACCTGTACACTTTTCTGCTTTAAGCATCACGTCACACGCGTCACTTCCCTCACTTTACCACACTTCTTCGTGCTACTACATTACTGCTCGCGCCTTCAAAGGTAAGGGAAAAGTAGGATTTATAGTAGTACAGAGATTTTCTCTCGAAAACAGGATTGATAATTGAAAAAAACATAGAAATAACAGGATAGGATTACTTTTTTCTGTCTGGTCACAATCGGGTAACTCAACACTTGTTTGCCCACGCTCATTAGTTTTCCAACGTATGAATTTTCTGTCAATTTTATACTCCTCATTAGTTTTCCACCGTATGAATTTTCTGTCGATTTCATTTTCCTTCTCACTAGTTTTCCACCGTATGAATTTTCTGCCAATTTTACTCTTCTCACCTACAAACTGATACTGTTTTACTATACAAATGACTGATTCTGCCACTTTATTACGTTCCCGTGCGTAACGCAACTTGCCCGCTTGTTTTTCTGCGCTCGCCCGTGTTGCGGCGGTCAAAACTTTTGCGGCACAGGTTCCAACAGTGCTCCGGCATATGCTAGTACGCGCCGACTGTCGGCCACTGCTCCCGCTCCAGTCACTATTGTCAAAGCCATATGGCTGTCGTACTGCTTTGATTCTATCCAACTTTACTTCTCCCGTATTTACAGATAAAAATCCCTCCACTTCAATCTTTATAACTTCATTCTCCCGTAACTTAGCCTTCTCCTTAGCAAGGGTATCACAAAAAATTCCATCTGCTACCTCAAAAATTTTCTCCTGTATATTTTTCTCCACAAACTCCCCTTGACATACTCGAACATCTGTTTCTACAGCCCTAACCCCTTTATAATTTGTCTCACCTTCATTCTTCAAGGCATCCCCTAATATAGTATCGAACAAAAAAACGTCTTCCTGAATTTTCCTCTTCCTTAATCCTCCGCTTCCGTTCTGTGAAATTACGTCCGCATTTGGCCTCTTAATCTGTTCTGTTGACTCGGAAATTTGGGAGGACAACTTATCCGTCCGACCAATACACCTAACACTATACTCTTCGAGTTTTCTCTCTAACTCCGCAATGTGCAATTTCTGTTCCTTGACTAAGCTATCGTGACGAACTTTTGCGTCCCTTTCCATTACTTCCAGTCTACCATTTAGGGTTCCAAATTCGGAACGAAGTTGATCATTAGAGTCCATAAGGGTTTCAAATTTGGAATCAAGTTTATTATTTAGGGTTTCCGCAAACCTAGCCAGCATTTCAGCCATTTCAGCCAATTTTGACTCCGTCTCTTCCCCCATTTCAGTAAGTTAATATTACAAATCCCACGGGAAAATCCAATTATGATAATAACTCAGTTGCTTTACTTCCCCCCCCCCCCCCTTCAATTCACAGCAAACAAAACCAATACAACGCTGCTATTTATAAAACTCAATCACCATATCAGAATTAAATGCATGCAAACTGAAACCAACTACTTGTGCTGCGTCAACATGCGGTAAGTGTCACCAGAATGACAAAGGAATGGGCAAAAAGGAGAGAAAAACTTAACTCGGTTTTCCTTCCTATGTGCGACTCGAAATTATAGGAAAAAAATATTAAAGGAACGGAACAGATAGGAAAAGACGCTTCGCAGCAGCTCGCTAGCAGCAACTCGCGCACTTAGCTTTGGTGTCTTCAGTCAGGTCTGCTCGACTCCGCTCGGCTGGTCGCAGGTTGGCCCGAATCAGCTGCTCCGGCTCGGCTCCCTTCGGCTGCTCTCGGCCAACCTCGTGTCGGCTGCTCCGGCTCGGCTCCCTTCGGCTGCTCTCGGCTCCGCTCGTGTCGGCTGCTCCGGCTCGGCTCCCTTCGGCTGCTCTCGGCTCCGCTCGGAAATGCTCGTCGAGTTCATGCGCCACCTCCACTGGTCTCAGAGTAGATTATCTTCGCTCGCCGTCTTTGACTCACTGCCTCGTGTTGTTGTAGTGGTATATCTTCCGCTTTGACTATTGTCGTCTTCGCGCCTAATTGTCACTTTATTCTCACTTCGCCGTAATTTATCCTTTGTCCTCTTTATCCTCGTGTGTATGCTCTGGAATTGAAAGTTAATTTCTCCTCCAGATGCCTATTTAACCACACGTCCTGTCACTGAGGCGCCATGCAAGCTCACAGTTGTCTTGGCGTAGTACTTGTTGGGGCTTTTAGATTTAATTATGAATTAACACTTATAAAAAAAAGTTCGGTCAGCCGTGTGGTCGCCAATCTGCTGATCTTTACTAGTTAGATAAACTAGAATTGTAGTCAGAGAAAACAAGTAAGAAAGTACTGAGAAATACACAGCATTTCAGCTTTCACAGTTCACTCACATTTATTCCTCTGAAACTACAAATATCTAAGCAAGCCAGCAGATACTTAAAAACTAAACTTCTTCTCCAAAGAATGCAGGTTCGAGGATAATCAAGGATTGTAACATTCAGTACAAGCCCCGTAATTAATTATTACACAATCGATGTGATCCAAATCAATAGCAGTTCAACATACACAGTTTATGGGAAACCAGTTCATTCAAAATAACCTTCATAGTCCACAAAAATACCTCCAGAATGTCTCACAACTCTGAGCCTCGGTTAAGCGACACACACACACACATGCTCCCGGCCGCGGCATATAAGCTCTCGCTGGCCGTAGCTTACTCGACCGTCACCAATACAAGACTGTTTTAAAGCGCGCTAAGTAATCGCTCCACCAAAGACATTACATTTACTTCTCAGATCACAATTTATACTAAAATTATATCCGTAATTTCAACGGTTATGTTACAATGTCTCTGGTCAGTAGAATTGATGTTTTATGCTTGTCTGAACACCATATAACTGCAGGAATAGGTATGTCATATGTAACTGATTTTAATTTAGCTTCTCATTATTGTAGAACGAACTTGGAGAAAGGAGGAGTTGTCACTTATGTTAGAAATGGTTATAGTTTTGAGGATATAAGTATTAGCAAATATTGTGTTGACCAACATTTTGAAGCCTGTGCTACACAGCTAAGATTCAATAATGAAATCTTATATCTTTAAACGAGCAATTCTTGTATATATATATATATATTTCGGATTTCGGAAACGGCTGTGACGATTTGGATGAAATTTGGTATTTAGATAATGTTTTGACTTTTAAGATTACCTGAATAGTTGTCTTCCCTACTAAAAAGCGAGTTTACAAAATATGAACAATTTTGTCACTCCGTATATCGAAAACGGCACTAGCGCCATCTCGTAGACAATTCAGGTACCAGAAAGCCTACAAATAGAGTTTCTTTGATTCCAAAGAATAAGTAAACGAACAGTTCTTGTATACTGGCTGACCCGTGGAAATATTAGCACTGCAAGTTCAATTGTAAAACATTTAAAAATAAAGGTAATTAAAAATTTATCAATGGTTTTATCAGTGATGATAACTTTACAGAAACTTCTTTGAAATTAATATTACCGGTACCAGTTATAAAGTAATCATCGTTTACTTTTTGACTATAAATAGTGGTTGTTAGTTAGCCATTAAATACTACCACCTTAATTATAAAACATCTTTCGATTTCTGTTCAATATACAAGATTTCGAGTAGAGTTTGATAATAAAGTGCATAATTAAATATTAATACATCTACAAATTCCTGAAAAGCCGCGTGCGAGTGCACATACGAAAAAACGGGTTCTGATAAATAGAATCTTGCCTTTTGAATCGTCTGACCTTGTGCTTTATTGTTTATAACGAAGGTTACTTCTTATGGGAATTGTTTTATTATCATTTTGAAATGCTGATCAGAAGATGTGAGATTACTGCGAGGTATGAGCATAGTTTTATCGGAGTGAATAAATATAGCACAGATGATGTTCTATTGACGTCACAACCTGATGATGAATTCTCATAGTACTCGATGAAACATATCGAAAATAAATAATAAATTTTCTTGGTTTTCGAGATATAGCATGTCAAAAATCAGTTATAGGTATAGTTCCTTGTGCTTTTGGCGACGTTTCTTTTGGTCCAGGCCGTATTTCAACCTAACAAAAACCACTAGGTACAAAATAAAACATTGAAAGTACATTTCCACCATATAGACATAGTGCTTTTGGTGGATTTTTTCTGGTCCAGGACGGATCTAATACTAACCTCTTCACTTTTGAGATATATATCCCCAGAACTAAGTGAGATATCAGAAAAATAAATTCCTTATTTTCGATTTGTCTCGACGAGTTTCATACGAATTCATCAAACTTGGCTATGGCGAAATTTGTCTTCTGGTTCAGGTCGCATTTCAACCAACCACGTCAATTTTGAGATACGATATCTCGAGAACTAAGCGAAATATTTTAAAAAATATATTTTTTACCTTCAATTTTTCTCGTCGAGTTACATAAGAATCCATCATCAAGGGTTATCGTAGAATCCTTTGAATTACCACAAATCTCGCACCATTAATTAATACCAAACTGGCATTAAAATTTCTGTTTAACATATTAATAGATTTCTGTTTTTTTTTTTTATATTTAAGCAATTTGTGAGGCCGTCTCGCAAATGGATCTAGCGATTTGGATGAAATTTCACATGTAGATAACGTTTTGATTTTCAAGTTTTTAACACGATTTTAAAAAAAAAAAAAAAAAAGGAGCAACTTTTGTATTTGGTTTCTAGAAAACGGCTCTAACCTCATTACGTAGAAGGTTCAGGTACCAGTAAGCCTACTGATGTTAGTTAAACTTCTCTTTGGTTAACTGTGCACCTCAAAACGCCTAGGAAGCCTTCAAGCCTTATACTTTAATCAAACTTTACTCGAAATCATGGATACTGAACAGAAATCGAAAGATACCGAGCGAAGATCGGTCACCCAGGTACTTTTCATAATAGTAACAGTATATAGAGCACCATCGGGAAACTTTTCTCTTTTTATGAACCAGTTTGAACTCTTATTAACATTTTTAAGCAGAAAAGAAGTCAACATAGTAGTATGTGGTGATTTTAATGTAGATTTTCTAAATAACTTACCCTGTAAAGTCATGTTAGAATCATTAGTCAGTTCATTCAATTTAACTCAGGTAGTTAATTTTCCAACTAGAATAATGAATAATAGTCACTCAGCTATAGACAATGTTTTCCTAGATACCTCAAAATTCAGTTATACCATCAAGCCATCCATCAATGGACTTTCGGATCACGATGCCCAGTTATTAACCATCAGCACTTCAATAGGAACTAGCACTAAGAGCAATGTCTTTAAACTTCAGCGTGTAATAAATGATGAGTCAGTTACTTGTTTTAGAAAGTGCCTGAATGCCACAAACTGGGAACAGGTATACAGTGCTCAAGGTATGGATGAAAAATACAACATTTTTAGTGACATTGTATTAAATTTCTTTGAAAGTTGCTTCCCCTTGAAAAAGTGTCATGCTTCTCAAAAAGAACAAAAGCCTTGGATAACTATTGGCATTAGAACATCATGCATTAATAAAAGGAAGTTGTATATTGCCTCTAGGAACAGTGAGAATGCTAATGTTAAAACACATTACAAACAGTACTGCAAAATACTGAAAAAGGTTATTAAAGAATCTAAAAGTATGTACTACAAACATAAAATTCATGATTCTGAAAATAAAATTAAAACAATATGGGACATTGTAAAAAAGGAAACAGGAAAGAGTAATCAAACAAGTAATGATATTTTTGTCAAAGAAAATTCAGTAGATTCTAATTTCTCAATTGCTGATAATTTTAATAAACATTTTTTATCTGTTGCTGATAAGTTGACTGCTAATAGCTCAGTGACACACAGTATGGATTTTGTCAAAAAAGGCTTCCAAGAAAAATTTAACTCTAAGTCTATAAAATTAGCTACTCCAGAAGAAATAAGAAAAATTATCAAATCCCTTAAGAGCAAATACTCAAGTGGTTATGATGGGATTTCCAGCAGATTAATTAAATTGTGCTCCACAGAATTAAGTAATATACTAAGTTATCTACTCAATATATCTCTACTTGAGGGGACTTTTCCAGAAAGGCTTAAGTATGCTGTAGTTAAACCACTCTATAAAAAGGGAGATAAGGCAGCCGTATCGAATTACCGACCAATTTCATTACTAACAGCGTTCTCCAAAGTTTTTGAGAAAGCAATGTACAATAGAGTTTATGAACATCTAAAAAATAATAATATTCTAACTAAATCACAATTTGGTTTTCAAAAGGGTTATTCAACAGAACAAGCTATATTTGCATTCACTGACAATATTTTAGAAGGAATAAATGATAAATTAATTCCCGTGGGAATTTTTTGTGACTTATCTAAAGCATTTGACTGTGTAGATCATAAAATTCTGATACAGAAACTTAAGTATTATGGTATAGATGGCATTGTTAATAAATGGCTTAGTTCTTACCTTCTAAATAGAAAACAGAAAGTGTCAATGGAGAATTTTAAGGCTGCTTTAAGAGGTCCACTGTTTTCTGAGTGGAAATTAATCAGATGTGGAGTACCTCAGGGTTCTATATTGGGGCCACTATTGTTTTTAATATATATAAATGATCTACCCTGTGTTTCATCTAAAAACTCAAAATTTGTCCAATTTGCAGATGACACAAACATAGGAATTAAAAACACTCCAGATTTATCTACAGAATATATTTCAAATTATGTCTTTGAACTGATTAATAAATGGTTTACAGCTAATGGCTTGTCTTTAAACTTTGATAAAACTCAGTATATGCAATTCAGTACATCACACAGAGTAACACCTGACATATAAAATTTGCAGGCCAGTCCATTCAAGAGGTAGATAGTGTGAAATTTCTAGGTTTGTGTATTGATCATAATTTAAATTGGAAAGTACATGTTTCTGACTTACTAAAACGATTGGGAGCAGCCACGTTTGCAATTCGTACAATTTCAGCTTTAGGTGATCTCCGTATGAGGCAGCTAGTTTATTTTGCTTATTTTCACTCCTTATTGTCATATGGAATAATATTCTGGGGCAATTCTACCCATAGAGATAAAGTATTCAGAGCCCAAAAGCGTGTAATAAGAATAATGTGTGGGGTTAGCAATAGAACTTCATGTAGAGAGCTGTTCAAGAAGTTAGGGATTTTAACATTAGCATCTGAATATATATACACATTAATGTCCTTTGTAGTCACAAATTATACTTTGTTTGAAACAAATAGTAAAATACACAATTACGGCACTAGAAGTAAAAATGATCTTCACAAAACTTACAAGTCATTGTCATTTGTTCAAAAAGGGGTCCGATATTCAGGGATACATATCTTCAATATGCTCCCAACACATATTAAATGTCTAGTAGATGATAAGAATAAATTCAGAAAAAAATTGAAAGAATTTTTAATTGACAACTCCTTCTACTCTGTCGAAGAATTTATTTCTAAGGTCTCTTAAAAATAACTGCCAGTATCTTGTGTAAATATAGTTCAAATAATTAATTTACCATGTATGCTATGACTGTACATCTCCTGGTGTATGTATTTAGTTTGTTATGTAATTGTTTATAGTACCATATATGTTACGACTGTACATCTTGTGGTGTATGTATTATTTTGTTAAATTTTTTTTTTTTTTTTTTAATGTACCATATATCCTATGACTGTACATCTTCTGGTGTATGTATTATTTTGTAATGGAAGTGTTTAATGTACCATGTACACTATGACTGTACATCTAGTGGTGTACTTATTATTTTGTTATGCAACTGTTTATCTGTAAATTGACAACTTTCCACATCCCACAGAGCCAGTCTCTTATATTGGGATCAATGGAAAATGAATGTATTGTATTGTATTGTATTGTATGAAAATGTTGGCCGCTTTCAACCACCATATCTCCCACACCCTTACAGCTACCGGAAATCAGCCAAAATTGCACACAATGGGAAACTCCATGCTACCACCACTGATGGCTGCAGAGTGAAATGTAGGGGCACACAAGTCTATATGTATAAAAGGATAGTGAAATGAACCACCGCTTACCTTAGATGATGGGTTCACAGGGTGAACACATAAAAATGCACAAGAACAGGAAAGCAATGAATATTTCGGGACTTGGCCCTTCATCAACAGGAGAACATAATAACTACCACATTTTGCTATATTTAAAAAAAAAAAAATCCATTCGCTACTAAGCTCCTATTGTTTCCTGGTTACTATGTATACATATAATAACATAAGCAGGAAAATGCTTTAAGACAATAAAACTAAGGAAGAATAGGGAAATATGACCCAACACATACAACAGATGCATGCGGCTGGAAACAACAAACAAAAAAAGGAAAAAAAACACAAGAAACACGCAATTCTCCAGTGTACAGCCTTATTCTTGCAGAAGTGAGACATCTGGAGGAGCCCGACATGTCCACAACGATGGTTGTCTGGTTAATTATTTCCCTATCCTTACATAGTTTTATATATATATATATATAGTAAACAATGAAATCAAAGGTGCTAAGCAGCAAAAAGGAATTATTAGGATAGGGAAATGAGACACTACTTACCTTAAGATGATGGATGTGGAGCACGAACACATAGAAAAGACAAAAAAAACACAACTGATAAGGAAATTTTTGGGACAAGCCCTTTCAACAGGAGAACATTATGGGAGGTGGGTGATGTTGGAGACTGTCTCACAGAAAGACTGTTTGCAGGAAAATGGTGGGGGTAAATTCAAACAGAGGAAAGGTAGGTGCAGTGATTCAGTGCAAATACCCAAGCATAGATAAATATCCAAAATGATCTCTGGTCGGTGGGTAGAGCAAAATATAATTAAAACCAAATATGAAAAATTGAAATATATATTTAATTTTTAATATTTATTAAAAATAATAATACAATAATAATAATTTTTTAAATTTTTAAAACAATGACTCTATAGAGTAAACACTCTTTAGGTTAGTGGTGGTTCAATCTAGGTAGTGGGAATGGAGGCAAAGAGAGAGTTAAAAAAGGGTAAAAATTAGTAATAATAATAATAATAATAATAATGATTGGGTATTATCTGAACTTGAGACTAGGTGGTTGCCTTGTGCCACAAACATTCCACACTGGCATGGCCTCAGGGCCATGGAACATTTTCTGGACCAGTGCCCTCCCAACAGCCTCCCTATGATATCATTCCTCATCAAATTGACGCACCTGATTCTCAATAACAACTACTTCTCCATCAAAGGCAACATATATCACCAAACCTGTGGCAATGCCACGGGCACCCGTATGGCCCCCTCTTATGCTAATTTGTTCATGGGCCATGTGGATAAGACATTTCTGGAGGAAGTCCTTCTCAAACCCCCCAATTGGTTTCGATTCACTGATGACATCTTTATGATTTGGACGCTTGGAGAAAACGAACTGCTAAATTTCCTGAACCATCTCAATACCTTTAGCATGTTGAAACTCACTTGGTCCTACTCCCATACACAGGCTACATTCCCGGATGTGGATTTTCCCTTTCCAATGACTTCCTCAACTCTTCAGTCGAAATATAACCACCAACCTTCAACAGTATCTCGATTTTGACAGTTGCCGCACGTACCATACCAAACGTTCCCTCCCCTACAGTCTTGGCATTTGTGATAGTAGCATTTGCTCCAACCAAAAGTCCCTCATGGATTATTCAAACAGTATTTCACAAGCATTGATATCTCACAACAACCCTCAGTCTTTGAAGAACAAACAGCTTTCACGTGCAACATTTCAACCTACTCAGCCCTTCAATCATCCCAAATCCATAAATCCCATTACATGTAAAAAAAATAAACAAGGGCATAACAATGTGTGGTACACACCGCAACTAGCCAATATGAAAAACAATGTGTTATTGTATTTAGATTTGTATAGACTACACAAAACAGATACGACTAAGCTAAGATACTTAAGAGCTCGAAAGGATTATAAACACGCAGTCAATAAGGCTAAGAAACAACATAACATATTCAGTATAGAGTCATCCAATAATAAATGTAAGAAAGCATGGAGTGTGATAAACTCAGTGGCCAAAACCAAACGAAAAGAGGCTGTAGCAGTAACACCAGATGAATTTAATAACTTTTGTATACAGTCGGTGAATGACATTTGTGGCAGCATTGTTAGACCCCAGGAAACTGTATCTGATCTCATAAAATGTCATAATGTAAACTATACTTTGAAAGATAAATTTGTACTTTCGGAGGTATCACCAGATGATGTTTTGGGTATCGTACATAACTTTAGGCCATCTGATAGTGTAGATATATATGACCTTTCTAGTAATATGATTAAAAAGATAATTGGTTGTATATTATTTCCTCTCACTTATTGTATAAATAAATGTTTAACTGAAGGTGTGTTTCCAGAGGTGTTAAAATTATCTAGAGTTGTGCCCATTTATAAGAAGGGAGAGAGAGATTGCCCATCTAGTTATCACCCTGTATCTCTGACACCAGTTTTTTCTAAGGTACTAGAATCTGTTATCTATAAACAGTTAGGGGTTTATTTGGAGCACAACAACATTCTTTCTACTGTACAGTTTGGCTTTAGGAAAGGCAAATCTACTGCTCATGCTATTGACTCTTTGATTAAGAAGGTTCTAAGTGCTTATGAGGAGAAAAACTTTGCTCAGGCAACTTTTTGCGACCTCAGTAAGGCCTTTGACTGTGTACACCACGATTTACTTCTTAATAAATTACCTCATTACAGAATCATTAGTGACAAAGCTGGTAATATCTTTGAATCATTTCTTAGTAATCGTAAACAAATTGTATGTATTGGAAAGGCAAGATCCCAGATAACTGAAATCAAGTGTGGTGTGCCACAAGGCTCAGTATTGGGACCATTGTTATTCATTTTAGTGATAAATGATTTACCATTTTATATAATGTCCCACTCCATTCTATATGCAGATGACACCACTTTTCTTACTGTAAGTTCAGACTTTGAAACTCTTCAAACCATGACTAAAGACACCCTACCCCATGTGTCAATCTGGTTTCGAGCTAATGGGTTTTTGCTCAATGAGAGTAAAACACGACAAACAGTATTTAGTCTAAGAGAATACCCAGTAGATGACTATGTAGGTTATGTTAAGTTTTTAGGTATTGTTATGATAATAAATTGTCTTGGTATCCACACATTAAATACGTTAGTGCAAGGTTGTCTAGAGTGGTGTACTTGTTAAGAAATTTAAAAAATCATGTACCTACAGCCTATGTAAGATCAGCGTATTTTGCTTTTTTTCAGAGTGTTATATCCTATGGACTTTTATTTTGGGGCAATAGCACACATGTTCAGAATGTCTACGTCCTTCAAAAGAAGGTAATTAGGATTATGTCAAACTGTGAAAAATTTGCCCATTGTAGACCACTGTTTATTGAATTAAAAATATTAACGGTAATAAACTTGTACATTTACACTGTTCTCCTGCACACAAAAAATAACCAAGCTGAATACCTTCTTAGACAAGATTTACACTGTCACAGTATGAGAAATAATAGGCACATTGGCATACCTTACTGTAGATTATCGAAATCATTGAACAGTTATGAAGTGTTGGGTATGAAAATGTTTAACAAACTACCTCTAGAATGGGTTGAAGCCCCATTCAATCTATTTAAGCAGACATTGTATAGCTGGTTAGTCGCTAATCCTTTTTATTCAGTTAATGAATTCTATGAATGTGGAAATATGAAATAATTGTGTGTGGAGTGTGCAATTTAAATTGTTTTTAATTATGAATTTTGTCTCTTGTTTGTATCTTCATATTTGTATTTTGATGTTGTATATTGCTATGACAGTTTAATCACAATAAATTTATTATTATTATTATTATTATTTACTCAGTTTTCCGAGTTTTGATAAATTTAATTAAACGGAATTCGTTATTCAAACCGCTACATAATATAAAATATTGGTTTAAATGATTCATTGGGTTTCAAAATACTGTGTTTTGAAAAGAATACAACTGATAAAGACGAGGGATACATAAGATATATAAACTCACCAAGTTTCTGGTATATACTATAAATATTCAATGTGTGCACACTTAGTCACCCAACACACATCCAAATGGTAATCCATTTCTATTCATACACTCAATAGCATTTTTCTATTAATGTCCCTCCCTGTAATTCTTGCAGTGTTGTTAGCACTGGAGGTACATAAACTTTGAACTTCACTTAACCGCACAAGAAGAAATCACATGGGGTCAGATCTGGCAACTCGGGAGCCCATGACAACAAAGGAACATCACTTGGATCAACATGCCCTATCCACCGATGTGGCAGTTCTCTGTTGAGAAAGTTGCAGACATTTGTACTCCAGTGAGGTACAGCAGTGTTCTGTTGTAGGATGAAAGTGGAGGAGTCAGTAGTCAGTCGTGGAAACACACCTTAAACATATCCAGGTACACAGATCCTGTCACCATTTCTTTGAAGAGGAAAAAGGCACATACAGTTTTCTCTTTGATATGACATAGAAGACATTCAATTTGGCAAATTCAATTCAAGCTCCACAAAGGTATATGGCAATTCATTACCACACATTCTCACGTTATGACGATTTACCTTTCCAAACAGATGAAATGTCACCTTGTTGCTGAATGTAAAGTTCTCCACCAAGTTCTCATCATTTCCCATAGCTTCCAGCATTCAGGTACGAAAATCATCTGGGGTCAGGTGTTGTACCAGTTGCACATGGTAGAATATGAAATGTAAACAGAAACACAAAACATTCCACACTGTTTTCTGTGGTATGCCCAGTTCAAGGCTGGCACGAATGGTTGATTTTTGTGAGCTGCGCACATAGCTCTGTCTCAAGCACTCCACGGTTTCCTCTGAGATGTGTGGTTGCTCTGTGCTGGTCTGTTAACACAGACAGCCAGTGTCACGAAACTGACGAAACCAACATAAAATAGTCTGGTGACTAGGTGCAACTTTTCTGTATTTTCATAAGAATGCATGAAAACATTCGTAACCAAAGAACACATATTCTAACTCACAAAAACTCTTCTTCCGCTTTACTACCATTTTGCCCACTACTGCCATTGAGCGTGCACTCCAGACACCAAACAGGCTTTTAAACATGGTGAGTTTATTTATCTTTTCAAGTATCATTCATCTTATACTTTTCAATACACAGTGTTTTGAAACCCAATAAATCATTTAGGCTAACTCTGTATCAACTTTTAAATAGAAGTAACAGATTTTTCATTCTATGGGAAGTAACTTTAATTTAATTTAACTGAAATGCAACACTTGCTCTGGTAGCAATTTCCCTACACACCAATTTTTTCCTTTGCCTTTCCACCTTCTTTTTCTCTCTGCTAATTTCAACTTTAAATTCTTTTAGCACTTTTTGTCAGTTATTCATCATTTCTCTTGTTAATTTATTCCAATTTCTGACCCCCTTGCCTACAAAAGAAAATCTTCCCACACTCTTATGTCTGAAATTGAGTGCTTTGTGCTTGGTACTGATATTAAAGGGTTTTCACAGTAAAAATGACGCTGCATTTTTATAGTGAAAGTGATAGACAATTCCAAAATAAAGGATAAAATTTTAAGAAATATCACTTACTAGTAATTCTTGAGATATCAGAAGTCAAAAAACAATTATATGCATAGTTTCTTGTGCCTCTGGCAACAGTTTTGATCTGGCCCAGGCTGCATTTCAACCTAACCACAACTGCTATAGAAGAATACAAGAGTAAATTTTACATCACGGTATATTTAATATATTATTGCTTGTGTTTTAGTCCTGTTGAAGTTCAAACTGAAGGTGTATTACGGAACACCGAAACCAACCCAGATCTATGTTTTGTCTCATGTGACGATCAAAGCCACCCTTTACCAATTACAAGACGAGTCCTACAAGCCTTTTCACATAGTCAACACCGACCAGTCTTGTTAGAAGTTGGTCTAACAATTCCCATAATTAGATCCTCTCCTTTACCTAGATGTAACTTTGAGAAAGCAAAGTGGGAAGAATTTGCCGGTAACCTGGATAAAAACCTAAGATGGATACCTCCATTAGTAAAAAATTATAATAGATTTGTCAGAGTAACCATAGTGACAGCTAAAAAGTCTATTCCTAGAGGCTTTAGAAAAGAATATACCCCGTGTTGGAACAAAACATGCGAAATGCTATATGATGATTTCCAACAGAACAGACGTACAGAAGCAGCCGACGAACTGCTGCAGAGCCTGGACAATGCTTGAAAATGCAAATGGAATGATACGGTGCAAACCTTGAATTTCAAGAAGTCCAGCCGGAAAGCAAGGAGCCTCCTTAAAAAGCTAGGTGGAACCCCACATAACCCTGAAGCAAAGCATCAGGTCACTCCAGACCAAATAGCAAGTCGCCTTGCCAACATTTCTAGAGTGAGCGCCGATAAAGATCATACTTGGAAAGTGAAAAAACAATTGTTCCAGCTAAAAAGATTGTACTCTGCCCCTACAAACCTCTCATCCCCTGTCACCGATATAGAGGTGGCAAGGGCCATCAAACAAATGAAGAATGGGAAGGCTCCAGGTTTTGACGAAGTTCACCCAGAGTTCCTTACACACTGTGGAAAATATACCAAACAATGGTTGGCCCGCTTCTTTACTAACATACTACAGACAAGTGTCATTCCTGCAGAGATTAAACGGGCAAAGATCATAGCCATTCTGAAGCCTGGAAAAAGCCCTGAAGTTTCAGAGAATTTTAGACCTATTTCACTGCTAAGTCCTACTTACAAGTTATTTGAAAGGATCATCTACAATAGAATCAGTCCAATTATTTTCGCAAACCTCCCAGTTGAACAGGCACGTTTCAGACCTGCAAGAAACTGCGAGGATCAGGTCCTGGCATTGGCAACTCACATAGAAGCAGGATTCGAGAGACCATGTAAGCACCTTAGAATTTTGGCAAATTCTAGTTTTGCTTAGGCGGGACTTAGAAATTTCAAGAAGTATAGTTTTCAACCTTAAGGAATTTCCCTGTAATCTTGCTCATAGTTGTAATTCATTATAATAATCATTTTTATGTGTAATTATCATATCCCGGGAAACGTTTGGTTTAAGAGATATTCCCGTTTGTTCGAGTTTTGAAACACGCGATCAGAATAGTGAAATTCTAAGATTTGTAATAACTTTAAATCCAGTAAAGCTACAACCGAACTTTTAGCACCAGCTGTAGTCAGCACTATCCCCGATATTTTGGCAATAAAATTAAATAATTTGGTAAAGACTAATTAGTGATTTTAATTAAGAGAAAAAAATAAGCTTTTTTATTAAAAGAGATATCAATTTAAATTTTACACCAGCTCATAGCCCTAATTAAGACGATTTCATACATATATGGGTTTTCATCAAAAGTTTAAGCATTTGTCCGGAAATTAAGTTTTTGTAAAATAGATTGTCGCGGATTGTTGTGCACGCGCGTAAAAAGTTCTAGAACACTTAGGGATTTTACCCAAATTAGAATGTATCACTACGCGGAGTCTTAAACAGCTAAAACTTTAAAATTAATTACTCTAAATTTCTCAAGAGACTGCCGTCGGACTTCTAGTGGATAAGTCCAGATACTATCAAAGTTTAAACGTTTTTAATAGTCGGGATCGTCAATTAAATTTCGTACTCTTTGAGCTACGCGGAGGAAAAAGATGTGATACATTTGCTGACGTCACTGGTTCTCGTGGTTTCGATAAAAGAGCCGGTCTGTTCTTGCCGGGGGTCTATTCCGGTTTGTCTGTTCCTGTCCTGTATCTGTTCCTGCCTAGCATTATGTGAGTGAACCTGCGTCTGTCTGTCGTTCGTCTCGTGTGGTTGTAACTCGCCATGCGGGCTAGTTCAATCATGTTGGATCGTGTCGTGTTAATCATAACTTCAATGACTGTTGAGAACTTTTAATTTTGCTAAAGGGGTTTCGGTCGGTTAGTTTTCTCTCCACAACGTGCAATTTTTGGAAAAGAGAGTTCGATATGCCTGCTCAACTGTAAATGCAATTTTGAACCTTTGACTTTGAAAATAAAACTTTGGATTTTTCTAACAGTGAACTTGTGTGCTTCAGTTGTTAGCATAAAACCCTTTTCTCTATTTGTGGGTAACAAATATAGTGGCGACCTGAGCATTCAGTTGAGTCATCCTGGCTACATGGTCAAATTAAAGTTAAAAATCAAATTTAAGCAAATGTTACTGAGAACTGTGAGTCTACAAGAGTGTAAGTTAAGGCACCTAAGGCGATACTATAGCCCCAGTATGCACCCAGAGTTCCTTACAACCATTGAAGACTGGTGCCGTATTTGTTGACCTTCCCGCAGCCTAACAGTGTGGCGAGAGGGTCTGGTATATAAACTGTTGAACATTTTGAAGTGCAAAAAAATCACTTGTCTGATCAATACCATGCTAGCTAACCGAACATTCCCAGGTTGTCTCAGACAATAAGATAAGCAAAGTAAGAAGAGTGAATAATGGTCTGCCTCAAGGCTCAGTTCTTGGCCCAATTCTTTTTAATATTTATATGTATTTCTGACATTCCTCAAACAGAATCCAGACAGTTCTCTAATGCTGACGATCTGGCAGTAGTACAACAACCTGATAACGCTCAGCAAATTGAAAATAGTTTAACAGCAGACCTCAAAACCCTGAGCAACTATTTTCTGAAATGGCGTCTCATACCCAGTTCCAGCAAGACGGAAACTATTGTCTTCCATCTTAACAATCGGGCGGCGAATCTCTCACTTGACATTCTTCTTGATGGCACTCCCATCCGACACAACCCCTTCCCCAAGTATTTGGGAGTCATAATGGATCACCTTGTCGTACAATAAACATCTAAACAACCTTGAAGCAAAACTAAGAACCAGGAATGATATTCTGCAGAAGTTAACTGGCACCTCCTGGGGAGCATCCGCCTCTACACTCCGCACATCAGCACTGAGACTAGTGTACTCTGCAGCTGAGTATTGCTCATCTGTCTGGATAAATAGCGCCCTCGTCAAAAAGATCGACAAAGTTTTAAACCAGACAATGTGGATAATTAGCGGATGTATTAAGACCACTCCACTGTACTGGCTACCTGTTTTGTGTAACATCGAACCGCCTATAATAAGATGACACACTCTCCTAATTGCCCAATACAATAAGATCTGTCATAACTTGGATCTGCCCATCCATGATGACATGGATAATATGTTTGTGAGACTTAAATAAAAAAATCCAAGTGTAAAAACTGTAAAACAGATTATATCTGATAATTTTAATGGGAGAGAAGCTTGGAAATTGGAGTGGATAACCTCAGCCCCACCAGAATGGCACTCCCTGCTCGACAGTCAACAGGCACTAAAGGGACTCGACCTTCCTCGCAAGACCTGGGCAGCTCTTAACAGAGTTAGGACTGGTCATGGAAGATCTGCTTCATCTTTGTATACATGGGGAATGAGAGATTCACCGAGATGTGACTGTGGTAAGGAAAAACAAACCATCTGTCACGCGACATTTGACTGCCCACTTCGAGCCTTCAGGGGATCACCGATAGATTTTATTAAATATCAAATGAAGCTTTAGATTGGCTACACCATGTTAATTTTGAATTTTAATTGTAATTAATGTTAAATTGTATTATTTTTGTGCAATGGCCATATGCTAAATAAATAAATAAATGAAATTAATTTTTATAATTTATGCTAGGCATACTTTTTAATCCTAAGATAGACAATGTTGTCATTACCTGAAATGTATTTAGCAAAGCATTTAATGTGTTTACGTGTATCTGTAGCGGCAATACCAGAATAGATAGTGGTTAGTTTGAAGTGCATCCTGGACCAGAATGTTCTTGAAACAGCATAAGGAATTTAATTATTGTTAATAATTAATAAGCTGCTTTAATGAATGCCATGTTAGGAATGTTGTGTATCATGATATAAACTAGTCCCAAAAACAAAAACCCCATAGTGCAAGACCAGCCTGCATTTCCTTGTGATTTTGGTAATGTTGTTTTTTTCTGGTCCAGGCTGTATTTCAACCCAACCATTTTAATTTTGGGATAGAATGAAGAAAAATGGGTATTACACAGAAGTTATTAACCAAGAAATACATGTTATTACCAATGGCATAGCAATATATTAATATGGCATTATGCTTGCCAGCGATTTTAGATTAATTGTTGCAAATGGTACTGTTGGTGACAAAGATGTGTTGAGACTGTACTACCAACACTATCACAGATGGTAATTTTCATGTTTCCTTATGTCTAAGATACATTCATTTTTTCTTTAATATGCACTTTTTATCAAAAGGTATGTCCTCAGCCCACGGACGAGGCTCTGGTGACTGAAACATTCCCAGCAGTCACCCACTGCTTGCCAATGGACTCCGAAAGAAGGGCGGAAGAGTGGGGAGCAGTTCAGGGCACCCTCTTGCCCTTGGGGTTGGAAACGGGCCCTAAAGGCAGATGAATCAGAAATGATCAACGGCATGGGAATGCAGAAGGCAACGGGAAACCACTGCATTAAAGACCCAAAGGGTATCCCAAGGACATGTAATCCTCTCGAATTACATATATCATGATGACTTCTTCCTGGGTAAAATATTCCGGAGGTAAAATAGTCCTCCCCTCAGCTCTCTGGGTGGGGACTGCTCAGGGAGGAGTCGTCAGAATGGACAGAAACATTCTACGAGTCGGAGTGTGGAATGTTAGAAGTCTGAATAGGGCAGGTAGGTTAGAAAACTTAAAAAGAGAGATGGAATAACTTAAGTTAGATGTTGTTGGGATTAGTGAGATTAAATGGAAGGATGCACAGGATTTATGGTCTGGGGAACACAGGATAATTAGCACACAAACTGTCAATAGAGTCACTGGTGTAGGATTTGTAAAGAACAAGAAAGTAGGGAAAAGGGTGAGTTATTATGAACAGTTTAGTGACAGGATTATTTTGATGAGGTTAGAAACTAAACCTATCCCAACCACATTAGTACAAGTGTATATGTCAACATCACAGGAAGATGATGAAGAAATAGAGAAAATATATGCTGAAATTGAAGAATTGATCCAATATGTCAAGAGGAAGGAAAATCTAATAATCATGGGTGATTGGAATGCAATAGTGGGAGAAGGAAAAGAGGGGAATAAAGTAGGAAGTTTTGGTATAGGAGAAAGAAATGAGCAAGGAAGCAGGTTGTTAGAATTTTGTGAAAGATATAAGCTAGTAGTGGCGAGCACACTGTTTAAGAACCATGCAAGAAGAATTTACACCTGGAAACGTCCTGAGTATACAGGCAGATATCAGCTAGATTATATCATTGTCAAACAGAGATTCAGGAATCAAGTTATAGACTGTAAAGCATACCCAGGAGCAGACATAGACTCTGACCATCATTTGACAGTAATGAATGGCAGGCTGAAATTCAAGCGAATAAGGAAGCAGTATAAGCAGAACAGACTGGAAGTGAATAAACTGAAACAATCTAGCACAAGAGAAAAATTTGCAGAAATGGTAGGCTTAGGTCTAAGAAGTGACTCTGAAAGGATCTCAACCAAGGGTGAATGGATTGCATTAAAGACCGGAATATTGAAATCGGTAAAGAAACATTAGGCTTTAGGGAACAAGCTGCCCGAAAACCTTGGATTGCAGAAGAAATTTTGGAGCTGATGGGATCACAGGAGAAGGTACAAAAATGCTCAGGATGAAGCAGGAAGAGAGCAGTACAGGCAATTTAGAAATCAAATAAACAGGAAATGCAAAAAAGCAAAAGAAAAATGGCTACAAGAAAAGTGTGAAGAAGTGGAAACGGAAATGGTGGTAGGTAAAGTAGATGTTGCATATAGAAAGATCAAACAGAATTTTGGAGAAATGAAGAAAAGATGTATGAACATTAAAGCTGCCAATGGGTAACCTCTTTTAAGCTCAGAAGATAGAGCTAACAATGGAAGGAATACATTGAGAGACTGTATGTTGGGGACGACTTGAACAATAGTGTAATGGAAAAGGAAGGCAATGTCGACATTGCTGACTTAGGAGATCCTGTTTTGAGGACAGAATTTAATAAAGCTCTGAATGACTTGAAAGCAAATAAGGCAGTTGGAATTGATGAGATCCCTGCAGAACTTCTTAAATCCCTAGGAGAGGAAGGAATCGAAAGATTATTCAAGCTGATATCAAAAAGTTATGAAACAGGAGAAATTCCAACTGATTTTAATAAAAATATCGCCTTCACACTTCCAAAGAAAGCACAAGCCAACAAATGTGAGAATTATCGCACCATTAGTCTAACATCACATGCTTCAAAATTACTGACCAGAATAATATACAGAAGGATGGAAAGGGTAGTAGAAGAGATAGTAGGTGAAGATCAGTTTGGGTTTAGGAAAAATTGTGTTACAAGGGAAGCAATTCTGTCTTTAAGATTAATACTTGAATGGCGAATCAAGAAAAACAAAGATACTTTTACGG